>JANHAO010015481.1:0-14804 GCA_026873985.1 Saraca asoca | reverse complement strand
TACTAAGCCAATAGGATAGGATAAAATTTTTGATAGCATAATCCTATCCCATTGTGCTCCAAACATTAGATAAGATAGGATAGGATAGGAAAATTTTATCCTATCCTATCCTCACTATCAAGTAAGTGTGCCAAACATGCCCTTAAAGTATTTAATAAGTCTCAACCAAATTTAACGGGTATAGAAAACAAAAGAAAGAAGCAAACTTAAGCACCCATATCATTTTGTTCCTCACATGTAGCGTTTCATCTGTCTTTACAGATCATGGGTGAGATGAGAACTTAGGTGATATCCTAAATAGACAAGGAAAGATGGAAAGTTGGTGGGTCAATGCAAATAAATTGATGTTGCACTGTTTGCATATGCTGTCTTATCAAATCCTTTGCAATACAAACCATAAAAATAAATAATATTACAGATTTATATAATTTAACGAAGAAATAAGAATATGTTATGGTTGAAAACAAGGAAGTTATACAACTAACACAATAATGTTGAAGCCATCGTTATTTTTTGCATACTTTTTTTTTACCGGAGGGGCTTGGAAGTCAATTTGAAACTTGTGGGGTCAACACTTTCTTTGGCATTGACTTTTCATCCATTTGAGATTTGACAATTAAAGAAAACTTTCAACGTATATATGAAGCTCTTGAGAGCTTTGAAATTAGTCAGCAAGAAGATTTCAAAACTTGAAAGATCTGCCTCTAAATTTGATTCATTCCACAGAGCACCTTCAGAAAGCTACTTTGTAAACAAGGAGCCCAACTTTTATAACTTGCTTGAAACATAACTCAATTAAATTGGGTCACAGCGGTTGAGGGGCTGCTTGTAGTTTTCAAACCTCATTAGAGTTACAGTGAGTCGCCCTTTTTCATTGACCATAATCTTGGGTGCTATGTTGCTGTTTTTTTTTCTTATGATATTTCTTCTTAAAGTGTGAGAATAATACCCAAAAAAATAAAAATCCTTTTGATCAGGAGACTTTTTATAAAAGAAAAGAAAAGAAAAGAAAATGGTAATGACAAAATTGACCCCGAACTCCCATGTTGGACTCTGATCTGTCTTGATTACAATTTACAGAACTTATTTTACCCTAGAGAGAGTGGATTATGGGAAGTTCAAAAGCATATGGCCCCTCATAAATAAGATAAGAGGTAAAAGAGCTACCATATTTTCAGGGGACCTTGACCTGTTATATGTGCATCCAACCAGCGCAGCTCCCTTTTATTCCGTGATTCCCGCCTATATATCTCTAACCTTATCCTGTCAGTAACATAATTTCTTAAGACAAGTTCTAATAAATTTCATTTCGTTACCTGAATTCTTTATATTACTATTTCCCAAGAAACAAACAACAATATTTGCCCAAATTACAATAACTATTTTTTTTGTTCTACGCGGCATTTGCCGAAAAATGAAACTTCCATGATGATATCTTGGCCTAATAAGTTATTGTACATTGAAACTTCAACGGAATTAAAGCCCATATCTAGCCCAACCGAGCAACCCAATCATATATAACTAGAGATTCACAGAAGATTTTGGTGTGTTGACCGAAAAAAAAAAAAATAGAACTATGGCAAAAATATATATATATATATATATATATTGATAATTAGAAAATGTTAAAGGCATCCATTATCTTTCATAACATATTTTACTGATTAGTGGATCAAAGTTAATTAAATAAAGCTTAAAACAAGTTATATAATGATTTTCAGAGAGCATAATCTGACTTTCGTTTTGCCATATTGTTTGATTTAAATATGTAGATTAGAGCTACTGCTTGACACGTTCGAAATCGAGGGAAGGGTGGCGGCCAATTTCAGTCCCGTATCAATTATGCTGCTCGATACATGCCCCTGCATCACGTCTCCACATAATAACTGGCCTACTTTAAGAAAAAAAAAATATTCTATCTTTCCTTTTTACAAACGATGTTCACTTCAAAAAATTGTCTAATCTTTTTTCTTTTAAGAGTGAGGGATTTGGATGTGTAATTAAGAAAAAATTCTAATATATATTAGAAATAAATAAAGATTTTTATTCAAAAAGAAAAAAAAGACCCAAAACTAAAAGAAAAAGACATGAGGATCTCCAAAAGGGAAACTCACAATATACTTTTAAGACTGTCTCTTTCCTGATGGAGTAGAAGGCTCCATTTGCTCATGCAGCATATATTGTCTCTCATCTTAAGAAGCTACCTATTTTAGCTATTCTTCTTACATTTCCATAACTTGAAATTGGGAGAGAATCAACTTAAGAGAGGCTTCTCTGCATCAGTTTCACTTCCAATATTTACGTATCCTTCTTTGCCTTTAGCCCAAAGCACCAAGTAAAGCCCCATGAACATCAGTAACATACCCGCTAGGCTGCATCATACAAGGGAAGCAATAATAATTAGAATTTAACATAAATCCAAAATCACTGTAACTAAGAGAACAGTATGATATAGACCTTCCAATATTAAAGGTATCTCCAAGGGTGACAACTGAGAAAATGACAGTGCTAACTGTTGAAATAGGGCTAAACATGGACACCAGAACTGGCCCTCTTTTCCTTATTGCCCAGTTTGTGAAGCTCAGACATGTTCCACCCATCACACCTGCCTGTCCATGCACAATTCTTTTGCATTTCAGTACTGCTATATCATAGTAAATCAAACAAACAATTGCAGAATTTAATCAAATTATGATACGTTGCAGTTCATGAGCAACAAAAAAGCACATTTCAAAGAAAATGGAAAATATACCAGAACAGAATAGCCAATAAGGTCTCCAACAGTAACGAGAGGCCAACCAGTCTTCAATTCATGTTCTTCAAGTAACTGTAAAATTGCGGTCATGAAGGCTCCAAAAATAGAAGTTACAGCGACCAGTGACATTGGAGCTGGAAATTCTGCCAGAGTTAAAGCCTGAAGAACAATAGTGCCTGATTGTACGACGACAGCAACAAGAAGATAGAGGCAGCCAACGATCTTGTTTTCATCAACTATAGCATCTGGTTCTGTTGCTACTGCTGGCACAGATAACTCATCTCCACTCTTTTTTGGAGACGAAATGCTTTGCATTATGCTCATTGTGACAGCGCCTAAAACGCACAGCATTGTACCTAGAATTTTTACTCTACTATAGGTGCAGCTGAAGTCCACTTTCTCCAACCTGCCAATCAAGTGGACGTTAATCACCAAATTTGTCATTAAAGGGGAAATTTAGAGCAATGTTAAAAAGTTTTAAGGTGGATTTGATTTGTCGGAAAGATTCCGATATTTGTTTGTATTTATGATAAAAAAAATTAAGATCATAAAAATTTCTATTTACTCACTATTTACTCAATGTTACCTATGAGGTTGCATGGCAAACAACATCAATTACAAAGGTGAAATTAGTGAAAAAATGTTGAAGGGAGTAAAATAAAATTTGTTGAGGATTTTTAGGAAAACATTTAATTTTGAAGGTTAAGAATGAATTTTCTCTTAAAAAAAAATGAAAATCATAGGAAAAATTTTGTAATTTTCCAAATTTTGAGCCCCAAAGTTCAATGACGCTTCACCCCTAATCAACTATTTTAAATCAGAAATTATTTTCCGTGTTACCATAACATATTATTTTGTTAATCATAAGACATATATACATGATATAAAAATTATACATAAACAAATGAAATTTTTTTGCTATTAAGGGTCTATTTATTTTAACAAAAAACATATTTTATTTGAATAATCTCATTTAATTGGATTTATAATTATAAAATATCAAATAACATAAAATGTTCTATTTATTCAATATTATATATGAGAAGTATGACAAAAAATAACATTTATTATTTTAAAGAGAAAATTATTTTTCTCTCACTTTCATAGTATTATGTATTATTTTGTTAATGATAAGTTATATAATTAAATAGCATGAAAGTCTTTTATTTATATACAAAAAAAAAAATTTATGAAAAATGTCTCCCTACAAACAAGCCTAAGATATATATATTTTTACATAACAAACTTACCGTTAATCTCATGAGTAGATAGGTTATATTATACATTACCTAAAAGTACAGGCGATGACAAAAACAAGACCAGGAGCAAGGTTTGGCATGGCAGTTCCTATTGCTGGCGATGTTAGATTCATTCCTTTAAGGAATAAGGACTGGAACACAGTTACCCTTCATACAAACACAGAAACAAAGATGATAACAAAAGCAATTATTGATTCACCAATATCTGTTTTTCATAAATATGTCGAGACTGAACTAAGAGTTTGTTTGGTATATATGGTGGTGAAAACTCCAGTAAACAGCGGTATATATTACGGGCTTTACAGCTTTTGTTTCCACCAGGTTTCTACCATGATTTGTAGTTCCATATATCACCATATTAAACATGCCATAAGATTTTACTTAACACTATTCAAACAAAAGTAACTATATGACAAAATTACTTCTTATTGAAATTGGCAAATACAAACTTAATTTTACTAAAGATATTTCCTTCAAAATCAATCCTTAAAATTATACTTATGGTGAAATTGCAGGAAAAGAAAATATAGAACCTATTTGTATCTACGTGCTCAAGCAGGGAAAAGCCTTTTTGTTTTTAGAAGTAATGAAGAAGAACTCCAAGCTTTGCCAAAACAATTTCCAGACTGAATTATTAAAATAAAATTTATGTGCTGTGTGTAATTAAGGAGACAAAACATAAATAACTAATTCTACATAAAGGAAAATGGATCAAAATATTATTTTCATCACTAACTTTCCAACCACTCTTAGTTTTTTAGACGCTTTCTTGAAGGAAATGCTCTCATAAAAAAAAAATAAAACGAAGAAAATTGAAATAGATGTTGGATTTCCTTACCCTCCAAAAGCAAGCAACAAGACCTGTATGAAGAACTTCAACCTCAACATCTTGGGCCATTTACTCCTGCTCTTTAAGAAATAATACCATCACAAAATCTATCTTCAACTTAGATCATCCCTATCCTTATTAAAAATGGAAAATTAGAACAGAGATAGAGAAATAAACCTTTCAAAAAAAAAGGCAAAAGGAAGGAGTACAAGGAATGTGGCAGAGGAAAGGAAGATGACAAGAGTAAGGGAGCTGATTCCCCAAGACATAAGATAGCATACAAACACTGCGTTCCCTGCCAACAGAAATTGCATCCCTACTAACCCTCCAATTATTCCTACATTTTCTATCATATCACCTGATCTTCTCATCACCATCTTGAACTTTCCGATTCTTTTCTCTGTCGATATTTTCTTGTGTTTTGGGGGTTAGAACTGACTGTGCCAATAAACTCAATCCCGTGTCTACCAGCCTCTCAAAGCTTCCTCTTGATTCTCGACAGCAATTCTTTAACATATCCTTGTCCCTGTTCATTTGCCACCCACCATTCCAATATAGATTTCTTTTTAGTAAACACTCGCGTGAGATGTAACTTTTTTAAATTTTAATGTTTTTTTTTCTTAATTTTAATTTATTTTAAATAATATCAAGTTGTCTAATTTCATTTTTTCCCATGCCTTTAAATTCTCAATAAAAAATTGATACGGTTGGTTTAAAATTGATATAATCTGACTAATTAATTATATTTATCTCTTTATCTAGATTAAATAATATCTTTTTAATTAGTAAAAAGAAATTAAAAAATGACCTCGTATTAGAGGGAAGGGAAATATAATTAGTTAATTTATCATATCAAACAAACTTTGAGCATTTTATGTAAATTTTAATTAAGGATTTGAATAGGATATTAATGAAAAGGTAGCATTGAATAAATTAATATTTTGAGATAAATTTAAAAAAATATTTTAGAAAGTAAAATTAAGAAAAATTATCTATCACTTAGTAGGCATGTTAAACGGATCGGTCCGCGCGGATGCGGGCCTAAACGGACCAATTTTTACTTGGTCCGGTCCGTAAAAAAATGTGGACCGATCCGCATAGTCTGCGGGCTTTAAGCTAATTTAATGAAAAATTAGTCGATCTGTGCGAACCGAACTTGGTCCGCATAAATGCGGGTCTAAACAGACTTGGTCCGTTTAGGCCCGCATTTAAACGGATCAATTTTTGCTTGATCCGATCCGTAAAAAAATACGGACCGATCCGCAAAGCCCGCGTACCGGCGGCCCGTTTTGCATCCCTATCACTTAGAATGAAAAGTGTTTATTTATTTATTTTTCATTTAAATCAGGCATATAGATTGAAAATTTCAACCACTACGAGAGGTGCGGTTTAAGAGCATTGATTAGCAACACTGTACTAGTCAGTTGCCCCCCACTGAATTGCACTATCCACACGTTTTCTTTTTATTGGATGCAAACGTAGAAAATAGATAGAGTAATACACGTGTCTTTTTTATACCCTTTCCAGGGTTTGAAAAGTGAAAAACATGTATATGATTTAATAATATCAGTATCCTCTTTTATATTTGATTGAAGTTTACTGAGTATTATTTATATTTATTTTAGGCAGATACTTTTGACAAATTTAAAGCACTATTACAAAATGTTGGAAGGAATTTCCAACTACGCTATTGACTCTGTAAACGTAAAATGAAACTGGGAAACAAAAGAACTCTAAAGTTATCATATATAAGAAAATAGATTGTTGGGTGGGAACGAAATTACAAGGTCGCTTATTGACTTTTGATAAGAAAGGACTTGTTTTGTATGCTTTGTCACAGATCGATGCAGGTAGAATGAGAAGGAGGAAGCGATTTTGCAGTGCAAGTGACAAATGTGTAGCATGCATCAAAGCCTCTGATCTTGTTGCCACCGAGGCCTCAATCTCTGTCTCAACTTGAAGCCTGGAACGGGGGACCCGAATCCGGGATTCTGAACGTATCTGATCTTACATTCTGAAACGAGAGTCAAGGCAACAAGAAGTCCAAATTTGTCTCAAAATGTAACGACATATGATGTCTTAATTTTTTGAGTTTGAATTCTAGGAGTGTTTTAAGTGATTGTTTTAGAAAATCAAATCGTTTAGGTATGTTCTATATCTCTTGCAAAATCCCTATTACTAGGCGGAAATTACAAAAACTTCTAGAATCATACAAGAAATTCAAGGGTGTATCCATTCTGACATCACGGAAGATCCCAGTTAATTTTTACTGGACGAGATTTCTGCAGACGAAAGCAGTTTTGTTTTATAGCGGTCATGATGAAGACTAATTCGACATCTAACTTGGCGCGTGTGGCGTGGTATCCGTCATTACAAGAGCACCTAACCAGTACCCACCAGTCCACTCTCCACATTCCATCCATCAAACTCAGTCATCAGCAATGACTATGCCCTTTTGAGGCCCATCCCATTCCACTTGTCACAGACTTTTTGTTTACCAGATATAATTTTGGTGGTTAATATCATTTTTAGCTGCAAATGGTCACTAATAACTTAAACTAGTGATAATTAATGGGTAAACAACTTTATATTGCATGGTATATAGACACAGTATACTAATAGAGCAGCTAGCGATAAAGGTCTGACATTTACGCAGCCACATTCTCGTTTACATCGGCGTTGGATGCTGCTGGTCAATTGAGTTTGTTGAAGTTAGACATGTCGATTTATTCCGACATTATGAATTTGGCATGGATGGTATCACGTTGGCAATTGCTACCGACGAACACGATTTTGTCTAACTCAGTTATAGCAACATTGCAAAAAATGAAAACGTTGCGTTTAGGTTCAAAACAATGCAAGTTTAATGTAGAAGGTGCAGACAGTCTGCAATCTAACAGGGCATAGGAGTGTATATTTATAAATTTGTAGCAACTAATCCTTATTCATCATAAAACTTTGTTGTCAACTTCAAAAAATCGAGTATTTGCTGCTTTGGGAATACTGATATAACTCTTCTTCTAGCAAGTCACCTTGGAACTGAAAGACCAAGCTCTGCGAAACAAATAAAAGGCTCAATTAGTTATGTAAGGAGACTCGTACATGCGATGCAGTTACAATGGTGAAGTCCAATACGGAAGAACAATTATAGTAATGCGTAATCTAAGCTTTATAGGCTGTACTAATAAGGCCTCGGTACACTTGCTTCAAGATAATGTATACAAGGTTTAACACATTATAATTATGAGAGCAATTGATGATATTTCCTGTGTGTTTTGATTTGAAGTCATTCGTCAAAGGATAAAGAATCCCACCTTCGAAAGAGTGTGCATGTCTCACGTCCCATCTATTCCATCTGGCGAAAGTAGCACTTGTGTTATCATATTATACTTATTTACCATAAAAGGATCATAACATATTGAAAACATGAGGCAAAGATCTTTCGATCCAATATCCTGGTTGCCTGTCCTATCATTCCATAATTAGTTAATCAAGTTTCGATACTCAATGCACTTCTAATTCAAATTCCCTTGCCACAAGACTTTGTTTCGGATTTCCTAATAAATCCCACAAGTAAATAGGAGGTAAATTTTACCAACACATCACTGTTAGTTTAACACGGAAAGGCATGCAGTAAGCCAGTAAGATACTGACCCGACCAAATTTAGCTGCATGCCTACTTTACAAGTTTGAAGATTTTTTACAAAATTACCGAAATGTTATTTGTTAAGGGCTAAGAGCATAATAGACTAACGTAAGAGTTTGGCTCCTAAACAAAAAGGTTTACTTCATTTGGCCTTCTTAAAAAAGCTTATTTCCATCTGATCCACCCAACCAAAATAATTAAAATCCAAGGCGAAAGTATCAATGAATGATGTGATACTGAAACTAAAATAGATCACTCCGAAAACGCTCATCCAATGAAATGGAGGCCTAACTGTTATTACAGAAATTAGGTTTCGAACATAGGGGGTTAATGTTGGAACACAGAAAAAAGAAGGGCAGGTCTTCTAGTTAAGCAAACGGGGAACAAGCACCAAAAACCAATGCGATCTGAAATGATAATGATATGACTTCATTAACAATAAGCCTCAACTCAACTCTAAAGATTTGGGCTTTGCCAAGACAAGGCTGAGTTCCTGTTATAGAATCTATGACTAGTAAAACAGTGACTAGTATAACAATTTTCATAGAGAACCAATTATCTCGTGGGAACTACATTCAAGCTTCCAAAGTACAGTGGAAATTGCCAGTAGAACTTTTACATTAATAGAAAAAGTATATCCGATTCCAATATTACTCAGAAGATTATTAAATGTTAAAAAAAAAACTCATTTTCATACTTGATAATGAAGCAGTTGTCCATAATTGGTAGGTTCCGCAAATTCCCAATTAACTATGTGCCTGCAGGAACCAAACTTTTATAGTTAGTTGACAAGAAACTCCCAATTAAGGCGCTTTCACTTATTAGCAGCAAGCATAGCCCCCAAGTTGTTTCCTATGAATCCAGTGTCCTGCTCCAAAATAGAATCTATGGATCTGTCTAGAAACACTCTTCAAAGTTCTCTAAATCTCTTACTAAGTAACTACCAACACTTCACCAATATTGTCAACCTATCTTAGTTTACTCAAAAGCAACGAGTAACAGTGTGTGTAAAAGTCACTTGTAGCATATTCAGCAATTCACAACTGCAAATCATATAATTGAGCTCGTTTTATCAAATGTATTTTCAGAATAGCCCCAATTGAAAGCTTAAATGAGATGCATTATAGATGTGTTAATGTGGAGAACAAAGTCACAAACATAATCCGGAGTTAAAAAAAAAAAAAAAAGCCCAATGTAAGAAGCAGGGAAGCTACTCAGTACTCACAATTATTAAGAATTTTGAAAAAGAAAGTATTAGAGGCCGGGAGAGGTGCAGCAGAGTGTACCCTGAGAAAGCGCTCGGCAACTCCTCGAAGTTGTGCTCAGGCGTGAAGTCATTCTCGCCGCTGCAACCGCACTGTGGAGCGGCAACATTGACTGCAAGCATCCCAGCTCCGACGGAGTTCTGCAAGAAAAAAAAAAATATCAGAGGTAAGCATTATTTTTCACATGGAAACAGGAATCGAATAGAAGAATAACCAAATTTGAAACAAACCTGGATAAGAAGGATCGACAAAGCGGAGAAGATGTAGATTTGGAAGGGACAGAGGAATTGGTGGCTGATCTGGAGAAGGACGTAGCACGAATGTTGGATTTGATGGCGGATTTGATGGAGGATATAGATGCTCTTTGTGCTACTCTGCTACAGGCCGAAGCCATTGCCAAGGATGAAAAGAACTGTCTGCTGAAGATATCACAGTAGAGCAGAGGAGCAACGGCTCAAGGGTTTAGGGCTTTGCGTTTCTTAATTGGTTCTTCGATACGCGCCATATGCGCGTCTCCTTCTTATCCATTTATTATTTTTGGTGGGCTTGATTTGGGTGTGAACAGGGCTCGCCCAAATGAATTGGATCTTTTTCCTTTCCTGTTACATTTTACCAAGGTTTTGGAAAAACAAAACAAAAAAAACACCAGAGGCATGGCTCAATTGGCACATCAAGTTAGTACCCTTCAACAGCATGGGACAGCAGCGTAGATTCAATCCTCATGCATTGTATTCGCCTTCCCCACCTGCTTTTCCACTCCCCCAAAAGAAAAACAAAATAGTAAATGTAAATTTAATTGATAAAATTATCCTTTGAAAAAATAACTATTTTTTTAAATAAAGATCTTATGCCAGTTTTTCATGAAAGAGAATTTTTTTGTAATAAGTAAAAACACATGAGCTCAACAAAATTTATTATAATATATATTAATATTATAAAAATCAGATGAGATATTGAATAATGAATCGAAAAATTCATTAAATCATGATTCAATTGATCCAATTAATTAAATTAATAGTCAAATCAGATGATGTTATAAATATAAATTTATTATAAAATTAAATAATAACTACTCTGTATTGTAAATATGAACTTATATTTTGTATATAAAATTAAAAATTAAAAGAAATTAAATAAATTAATAAAATTTTAATTAATTAAATATTAAATTTCTTTTATTGTTAATTTTCGGTTACACATGAACTTATTCAACCAACTCAACAAAAAAAATGTTTAAAAGAAAAAAAAATCTAATTGATTTTTGAAAATCGGATCAATGTTTTGATTTTTCTCAATTCCTACTAGTTCGATGGTTAGAATAGTTTTTTAAGGTCAATTTGAATTGGATAATACAACAATTAGTAGTCACTTTGATCCAATTTTCAAAATTATGATATATATCTAATCGTCATCTTACTATATTAGGTGATTTGGAGTGAAATATTCTTAAATCTTGTTTCCATTTTTTTCAATATAATACAGTTCCTATCTTTTTGTTAAAAAAAAAAGATAAATTATATTCACATTCTTGAAAACTTAATCTAATTATACGATTACCTTTTATTTATTTTTTTAAAAATATATCCATCATTTTTATTCCTTAATTTTAAATCAATACTTACCTCTCATTCCATCAAAAATTAAGGAACATAACGTATATCTATAAAAATATAAAAATATAAGTATAATTATATTAAATTTTAAAATAAGTGTAATTTGTCCTAAAAAAACTTATAACTACCAGTATTAATAAAACAAAATTGACTTGCTAAATACATTATAGTGTTATTCTAAAGTTATAGATGCTTTTGTTGGTAGTTTTTAACTCTAAGTAGTATTGGATGTTCTTTAGAAGACTATGTCTTCCTTTACATTTTGAAATCAACCTAAATTTCTTATGTGTGCGATTACAATGGCTTAACAACTCGTCCTATAAAAAAAATATATTGATGCTTTTTAAAGTTGAAACAATTTGGTAAACCCAACTTAATTACATTTAACCAGTCATTTAGATCAAGGTTGCAATTTAAATTTCGCAAAACTTCATATTGGTTACTCACACACTTCCGACAACTGTGATTGACACTTTTTTCCCCACTTGAAACAATTGGTTGTTTGCATTGATTCCATATATAATATCTTCGATACAAAGAGATACCTTGGTTCCTTCCATTATTCAGGTTAGGAATATTCTTCTTTTATATCATTCCATCTTGCCATTTACCAGCTTCATATTTTTCGTTCGTTTCATCTCATTGCACTCCCTTTCTCTCTGTCTTTTCTTAAATTGTTGTTTCAAATCCATATCCAAAACTCTGCCGACTTTATTCACTAACAAGTAATTAAAGAGAATGTCAAAAATCATTGAAGATAAATTCTTAAGACTACGAAATTGAACTTTTCTTGTCCTTTTTGTTGTCCTATTTCGACTCTGAATTGCTTTACAATACAAAACTATATGAAGAACAAATAAAAAATAACTCTGTTATGTGGTTAAAAAAAATTAAAAATAAAAAGAATCATATTATTATCATGATGCATTCATGTACATAAAAATAGCGTCAACAGCGACATTGCCAGAGAAAGGGTCCATCTAGACAAGCTTGTTTCAGACCCAAGAGCAAGACTGGAGGAATTCTGAGACTGCAACAAAGAACTGAACATGAAGTTCGGGTTTGATCCATACAGAGCCTGAACACCTTCCACGTCATCAATCTTCAGGTCCAGCTTCTTCGTCCTAGGATTCAGGCTTGGATACATCACGGCTTCCTTCACCGAAGAGTGAGCCAGCCCTAGCACGTGTCCGATCTCATGCGTGGCCACTGATTCCAAATCAATGGCCACTTTTGACTTCTCATGGTCAAAATCAACAGCCCACGTTTCAGCTGCATCCAGGTGGAATCTCCCATTTTCGGGGGAGAATGCGTGTCCCAAAACCCCTAAAACACCATCAAACGGCTGTCCGTCGCCGTGATCGCCCCGGTAAAATCCGATATGGATATCTGCCGATTGGTATTCGTCAATCTCCTTGAAGTTCACTGGAATCACCGAGGACCACCGCGAAAAAGCACGTTGAAAAACACTCCGAATTTCAGAAGTACTCAATCGGTCAATCGTGTTGTATGGTGACAATGCATACGTAAGAGTCATCGGAGAACCACGCATCCACCGTGGCTTGCCGTCGAAGTAAGCAAAGCGCCGAGTAGAATGTATTTTATGTTGCGTGCCGTCGCTTACGCCACACCGTGGCACCATAATTGTCGATATGGTATCCGAGTCTAGTTTTCCGGTGGCTGACAACCCCAGCTTTTTCTGATATAGTAAAACGGCGGATTCAAACTGCGTATCGAAGGTGTCGGTGTAATTCGGCGTCGTAAGATAACCGAAACGGTAGAAGTACTTCTTTAGCTCCGACATGCCAATGATTTTGCTGCCCCTCTCGGCGTGTAGGAATCTTGAGAAATCATGCCACGTGGCGTTGTGGGTTTCGGTGGTTATTACCGTTATCGTTTCGGTTTGGGTTTGGGGCATGGTCCTGGCGGGAAAGCAAGGGCGGGAAAGAGAGAGGAGGAAGAAGAAGAAGGTGTAATAATAACATAAAAGGGGAAACATAACTGTATAGTTAGTTAAGGGTTGGGCCTTATTGATAGGGGGAATGAAGAGCTTAGAATAATTGGAACCTTATTAAAGGAACAGAATATATAATTATGGGATTAACTGAATTTAAATATAAAAAAAAATTAGAAGTGAAATTAAGGTGGCTTTGGTAAGGATGCGAAAGCTAAGAAGATTCTGCCGTGGAAACCTAATCGGTTGGAGATTCTGACTTGTGAAATGTAATGGTGGGTAAACCGCTGTCTCTGTCTAGAAATTTTTTATAATGATTTATTGGGTTTTTTTTGTTTCAGTTCTCTTTGCCCAGAATTTTGTTATGGTTTACGGAATTTTCTAACATGTTAATTGGGAAGAAATGAATGAGATGTGATAGATTTGTTCAAGTTTAGTTGAAGAAACTCCGTTGGTTGGCCGACTTTGGTGAGGGATGAGTGCGCTAACTTGTTAGATAAGACATGAAACTAGATATTAGGGATATAATTACGCATGCAATGCATTGCACTCCATGCCCAATGATACCTCTATAAGCGGAATTAAATAATATAATTGCATGAAATATTAGAATAGTGAAAATTAAACACATACCTGTTGTGTTCATGATCTATTATATTCATAGATGAACAAGTTTCTTTCTAATTTACAATCTGCACAAGTGAATGACTAAGAACTTACTTTGCAGATCATACTCTCTTCAAGCTCTCTCTCAATGAGATAAAGAGTTCAGATAGACTAACTGTCTGGTGAGTGCAGAGGGACCTAGCTCATATATTAACCCCAGGTCCCTCTAATCATGGGTCTTAGGGTTATGGCCTACACTATTAGATTTATATCAATCATCAATAAATATTTTAGCCCAATGCATATAGATCACCTTAATAGTTTAATGGGTTATTTTTTGCATCCACTTATAGATTATGTTTTAATCTATTTATTTTAACAAAACAAAATTACAATTATTTGCAGTCCACTAAAAGAATTATAAAAATAATTCTTATATTCTTCCATTTGGGCAAAAATGATTGTGTTACTTTTAATAAAACATTTATTTTGAAAATGACTCTCGAGCTAATAATTTATTCCTAAAATCCGACCATAATTTTAGGAAAGCACATAATCTAAACTGCGACATCTAAATATGACTCTGCCCAACTAAAAATCAAGTGACACCGAATCATGGCAGTTAATACACCTTTTATTGATGCATGACAAATTAATGGTTACAAATGTCATTGATTCCGTTAGCTAATCATTGGTGTGGAGTGCAGCAAGAAAATAGTATACTAATGCGATCTTACAACAATAATACTATTTTCATTATCAATCCTTACAATTTCTCTCTCAAAAGATCATTTTTAAAGCTAGAGAAATTGTATGGTTCATGGAGAACCATCATGCCTCAAACTCCAATATGGCATCAACCACGGGCATGATGGTC
>JANHAO010015480.1:0-14806 GCA_026873985.1 Saraca asoca | reverse complement strand
TGGGCATCACTAGTTCACTTTCCATCTTGGCAAAGTTACAGTGCAAAAGAAAGAGAATTTAGGGAAGAATTTTGGAAGAAAAAAAAAATTGAACCAGACCGGAATAATAACTTTATAATTAGAATATGAGTAGAGATGTTATAGGTAGCCATGCAATGGGACTAAGCCGGAGACCACTGACCCAAAGCACATTAGCCATAGAGCCACGAATGGAAGTGCACCCAAAATGTCTACGAGGTGAAGTCAGGAGTTGCTGTTGTGAGCAATCCTCAAGGCTCTAGCCATACTCGGTCTCATTCCTCTTTTTAGCTTTAACATTTTGTTTAAGTTTAGCAAAGAATGGCTCCTCCAAGACCACAGCCAATGTTTATCTAGGAATTGCAATCTCGAGGGTCAGGTGCATGCCTTGATAAGAGCTAACTATCTTGGGTTTCCACATTGTTGGCTCTAACTAAACAGCATGTGTTAGCAACTTTGGGAAGTCAGCGCAAACCTATTGCTATGACCATCTCTGAAAATAATGGTGACAGCAGACAGTAACCCAAGTTAATGGAAAGCACACATGCATTAGCCATGTAAGACGGCCATCAGCCATACCAATGGCATCTCTCAACTTGCTGCCCATGTTCAGTCACAAGAATTTTACTGGCCAAATTTTTAGGGTTTACAGCAAGATCCGACTTACGTTTACGCTGCCATGCAGAGTTTGGGTTAGTGATAGGCTCACGTTGCCATGCGAAGGCCACTTTCGGTGACCATAGCAGGCTTACACTAGGCCATGCAGTAAGTTTCAAATAACCCGCGTGAACTTGTCGCCACGCCAGCCATGTTGCACCACCCACGAAATGCCAATCTGCCTGTCTCTGGGTTATTAACAAATGGCTTCGGCCAGCCATCAGGAAAATGGCAAGGAATCTTGTCTAAGGGTCCTTGGCAAGCTCATACCTAGCCACAGCTCATCTTAACATCGAGTTCGCAATCATACAGTAGCCCACAGCAGCTCGGGAGGACCACGAGATCAAAGCAGCCACGAAATGAGACCAGATTCGGTCTAAGCTGGCAATAGCACATAGTGTTGAGCCCTCATGAGCAAGTAACTAGCAATGATTCACACCCAGGTCATACAGTGACCAAACTCAATGAGCTTGCACATGCAAACTATCGACTACACAACTTATGGACTTGACATGGACCACCAGATATGACGCTTAGGGAAGGTCACCTGCAGACTGCTCCACCAGTCCTTCTTGACCATCAAGCCTGTTCAAGAGGGCAAAATTATACTCCAGGGAGCCGCTTCTACTACTGCAACCAACAACTATGATTGGGTAGTTATATTTGAGGCTAACCTCTGAGGTAGCTAAGAACCTCACCCATCAAACCTCCAGTGTCTTCATGCCCACATCTTCAGCCCCCCGTGAGCTCAAGACAAAAGAACAAAGAATGGTTGTCGGTCTTTCGACTTGAAAGGATTGGAGCGGAGGTCGTGCTTAGAGCAATGAGTGTTGACAGCATATATGAAGATAGCCCAGCGAAGAGTCCATGTGCACATCTTCTTAAACATTGTCATGCGACTTTTCACACTAGAGCCTATAATAGCGGAAGACACCTTCAGCAATACGCACCGCTCCACGCCTTGAAATCAACAATATGGTATAAAATAATTGCAAAATATCATAAGACAAAGGGTGCCCTAAAAGACCTTAGGCTTGTGTCTACAGTCTCTGTGAAATAGACGCCAGATTAAGCAAGGACTTGAAATCATGGCAACTGCCTACTGCAACAACATCATGCCAAAATGGCATCCTTGTTCAGTAGAGTATCATATGAGAAGCGAGCTCTCATCCATCTGACTTGAAAGGAATACTCGACCTAATCAGGTCATGGCGAAACTTATCAAAAATGCCCATCGGATATGCTTCGTCCTACTCATACTTAGCGGCATATTGATGTGGCCAACAGAACATGCAATTCATTCTAAGATAGGGGGCTAGAATTCATTACCCATTTAAGCAATAAAATTGCTGACCAAAAATTTGCAGCTCACATGCAATCCATTACTTGTAGCTTTCATGCAAATAGAAAACTCGTAGCTCTCGTGCGATTTGTTACTTATCTTACCTGCTCGGGCACACCTAGTGCATTGTGCACTAAGCCTCCAAAGCAAGCTCCGGCACACCTAGTGCTATAAGCACTAAGCCTCCAGAGCTCCTAATACCTGCTCGGGCACACCTGGTGCATTGCGCACTAAGCCTCCAGAGCAAGCTCCGGCACACCTGGTGCTATAAGCACTAAGCCTCCAGATCTCCTAATACCTGCTTGGGCAGACCTGGTGCATTGTGCACTAAGCCTCCAGAGTAAGCTCGGGCACACCTAGTGCTATAAGCACTAAGCCTCCAGAGCTCCTAATACCTACTCGGGCACACCTGGTGCATTACGCACTAAGCCTCCATAGCTCATCTTTCAGAACAGGCATACCTAATCACCCTCTCATCAGGGTTCAATAGTGAACCCAATCACTTTGATTGACCAAGCATTTAGCTTTGCGTCCAACTAAGCGCAATATACAAAAATCAATAAAAAAGTTTGAATATTATCTCCTACAACACCCGGCAATCAATTATACACTCAGAATACCAGAAAGATGATTTTTTCATTGCAAAGCCTTTTTCAATGAAGAGAAATCTTATGAAAGTTCAAAGGATGGGACTTAGAATTGCGTAAGTCTAAAATAACACTGCAGGACACAAGTGAAGACTTTTTGCAAGCAAGTTTTAGCTCCCAGGCCGCACAGCGCACTAAGAGCTGAGGGGGCTAATGTTATGGGTATTTTTTGGTACTATGTGAAATGTGAAATGGGCTAGCAAATTCAGGCCACTGAAGACCTCACAAGGGAGTTGCAGGTCGCAGCTCTCAGCTAGCAGGTCACGGCCCTCAGCCAGCAGGTCGCAGCCCTCAACTAGCAGGTTGTAGTCCTCAGCTAGTAGGTTACAGAAGAGAGCTCTCCAGCTAATATCAACCTGTAAAGTCAATCTACAAAATGTTATCCAATGGGGCCCACCCACAGAAAGCAACTTGTAATAGCTAACTTGCAGGAGTCTAATATGTCTTTTATATTTATTACTTGATGTAACATATTTGCAGTTTGCAAAATTATATTTGCACCCTTCCATGCTTTTATAAATGGGGGGCTTGAACTATTGTAAATATATGTGAAAAATACTAGCTGAGGCTCTACTAGGTAGGAGAGAAAGCTTGGTAAAAAAAAACACTTCCCTTAGAAAATAACACTCCCCCGTGGACGTAGGAATCTGAAAAGGATTTTAGCCGAACCACATTAAAAAATTTTGTGTTGTTCTCCTTCTTCCTCTATTTTTCTGCACCAGGTTCCAATTAGGAGTCCATCGAATCATTTCCCTTTGGCTAAAGTTTGGGTCCTTTATATGAACCAAATTTCATCGTCAACACCTACCTTTCCTAATGCATACTATATGCTTATGGAATGAGATCATTTATGTTAAAGGTATTTCATTTAAAAAAACTTTTAACATGTAAATTCTAACATAAGGAATCACTTAATAAAATAACATAAAAAATGTTCTCTGGCATAGAAAATAAAATAATATTAATAAATTAATGAAACTTAGAAAGCTTGTAATATAAAATAATTCACATAAAAACATTTCTAATAAATATTTTCTCATAAATAGATCCTTTGGAAAAACTTGAGAAATAATTATATGAACAAATATAGACTTGAAAGCATAAAACTAACTTCTAATGACAGTCTTAAAATTCATAGGTCCTGGACATTCTAAGCTCATATGCATATGCAAAGTTGAGATTCCTAAAATGATCCATAACTTGAATTCACTACTAAATTCCCATATCTTGTCCCATTGCATATATACATTCAATAAAACAATCATGTGGTCATGTAAGAAAACAAATCCTAATTTCTATCCTGTATCTACAGTCCCCGTGTAAATTTTGGCCTATACCTAAATTTGTATAAACTTACATTCTAGGTTGCTTCTTGATTTAATCTATAATCTTTGACCTTTGCAAGCATAACAATAAATCATCATCATTGCTACATTCATTTAGGCCTAAAATTAATAAACTAAATTCCTCAGCCACATTCCCAATTTCTATCATTTACATTGGGGTAATTTTCAATAAAGATAATACTTTAGATGAAAAGGGAGTCAGAAGGGTAAAATTTCACTCACCTATTCATATGAATTTCCTAAGGCTACCAATGTAAAAGTCTACCTCTAATATAAATATGACATTTGGTCTTAAGCTTAAGTGCCTGATGGTGAACATTTTGATCTAGATAATATAACCGATTAATTTTTCAATAAAATATATAAATGATATAAAAGGGAATCATAAACTCATTTGATTAGGTTGTTTTACTATGGATTTGATTTTTTAGGTTAGGGACTACATTGGACTCTTTCTCAATAGGTTTTCAACATTAGTTGATGCCTGACTACACTAGAATTCCAAAAACTTCAAATTTTGTGCACTGGGTTTTATTTGACTTGATATCAACTAGTTAACCACCCTTTAAGAACTAGTCAACCTATTAGTCCACCTTCAGGGATCGTGCCTATTGTCAACTGGTCACCCTTCCAAACCCATATTTGAATCCAGTCAAGTTAACCCCAGTGGATGGTACATGTTTATAATAGATTTCCCTCAAAGTTGGTGTCTAAGACATCATATGAGATGTGATATGACAAGAATCCCAATTACAAATGAACATGAGGTTATCTTGCTTATGTCAATAGGCTAATGGGAGACAAATTGGATAATATATCTAATAAGTATCTTTTTGTGGGATATCTAAGAGAGTCTCTGAGATATTAGTTCGACCATCTAATTGAGCAAACAATGTTAGTCTCAAAGAATGCCACTTTTCTAGAGAATGATTCTCTTAGACAAAGTTAGAGGAACCTTGGTAGATATAAAAAAGTTTGAGAACCACAAACTACTACCTTAGGGCTGACTAAAGTTGAAGTTTGTATCGAACCTAATTGATACACAACCTCTTTGAAGATCTAAGAGAACCTCGAGACCATCTGAGAGGTGTAGTCTTATGGATAGAGGTGATGGCAATCATTTTCAATTAGATATCAATCCAAGGACCTATCAAGAGGTGATGCCAGACATTGAGTTAGGAAAATGGTTAGATGCCATGAAATCTAAATTGGATTCAATGTATGCTAACAAGTTATGGACATATGATTAGCTCGAATCACTAGGTGATGACTCAAGAACCTTAAGCCTTTTCATCATTTCATAAAACATTGATCCTTTTGAAAACCATGAAATAAAGGCAATAAATATGATTGTGCACATTTAAAACATGATATGCTAGTTTTATTTGAAAACTTCATTTAAATGTATTTTCTTTGAAAGTGGAAAACATAACTTTTCAAAAAACATGAAACTTGACTTGGATATGCCTGACTAGACGACTGGAATCACTAAAGTGCAATCAAGAGCCAAATACTTGTCTTATTACATGATCGTCTAAGTCTTTACTATCTGAGATTGAGCATCCAAATCTTATCATTTGTATGTTTAAAATTAAAGGGGTGAGTACAACTTGAGTATTTAGTGACCAAAAATCTCCACCTTAACTTTGGGTGGAAATCCTAAATATTTTCATATGTTGTATTCACACATATACCATGCATCGCTAAATATAATAGTATCTAGCAATATCTACAAATTTTTTTATCATCATATGGCTATGCATCTTTAACTACTTTTGGTCTTTCTAAGACATAGAAACCTTTCTGTTTACGTCAGATTTTGGTAATGGTCCAAACTCAGGCCAATGGGGTGGATTCTTACAGGATCTCTGACCTTTATTCGGTTCAAGTAAGATAAATTAACAAAACGGATAAAGAAGAAGGGAAGAGCAGAGAGAGAGACATAGGGTTTAACGTGGTTTGGCCAAATTCGGGTATCACCGAACCCTACATCCATGGTAGCATGTTATTGTGATGGTGTTTTTACAGAGTTACAACACTCAGATTTTCCTCTCTATTTTGGCAGAGTTTCTACTTGTATTTAGTCGTCCCTTTTACAGAAGGATCTTCCCTTATATTTATAGAGGAGAGCAGGTTACAATGGTAATTACATATGTAGAAAGTATGTTACATCAACATTTAATGTACAAGACAGGATATACAGACTAAATCTTCTTTTTCGGCTACTACAGATTATCTTCTACAGGCGAGCCCGATTTATCCATTAGGGTAAGGTGTGATTTGGTCTTCTGTCTGGCGAGCTCCATGTCGCTACTTGCACTTCACTGACTAGATTGCACAGTTCGAGTCATGCACTTTATCAGGATAGAGAGGTTGAACTCGCTCAATCAAGCACGAGTTCGAGCCAAGGCGTCGCGCTCACAATGCTAATTGAAGGCGTAGCGATCTGAATAGTTCTTCTGACCGATCCTTTTGTCGCTTTTGGGCTTCTCACGTGTCCATCTAGGACGAATTAATTTTCACGTATAACATAAGCCCCCCAACTCTCAGCTCACGCTACGGGCTAGGAGTTGAAACTCTTCAATTTCTTATCAGTCAAAGTCTTCTCCCGAGACTATCGTTTCATCTGCTCCAGGCCATGCTTCTCATAGCACATGTCTGGCAGTTATTGCTGAGTCAAACTTAGCCATTTCCAAGGCCATAAATGATGACGGTTAGGGGAATGAATTTGGATTCTTCGATTGAGATGGCCCTGGCTCTTTATAAGGGAAAGACAATCCCTTCTATCACTACACTGAGCAAACTATAGAGTTTCCTAATAAACCACCACCATTTTTGATGTTTTGTCCCTCCATAGAGGCATGTATGGTCTGCTGCATAGAGAGTTTGGAAGACTTGGCTTCACCGCTAACATGGGGAGATCTGATATGGATCTCAGACTACATCCTCTCAGCCACACTGTGAGGTAGTTGTTCAGCCAACCAAGCTCCTGACGCTTCCCGATGCACTTCCTTCATGAACTAGAAAGGGAACTAGAGGCTGGAGAAAATAAAGAGTTATGGTGTCGTCGCTGATTGTGCATTGAAAGAGAAATTTGAAGACCTTGGTGGCACATAGGCTCCAATCAGCCAGAGTATGGCCCTCTGTGGTAGGTCCTTCTTTTTAGTCATAGGTTTCCCCCTTTGTATTTTGATTAGCTTGTATTCAGAGCTTTTTGATGTACATCTACCTTGTTGAGGTCTTTTAATGAATAAACCTTTAGCTTCTTTCTGTAATTTCTATTTGTTGTCTTGTTTCTCATATGAACATTTTGGTTTAAACAATTTGTGCGACCTGTGCATAATCAGAAGATAGCATGAGTTATGGACTAGAGCAATCTCATGCTCGGGCTGATCCGATCCGATCCTGTGGCCAAATAAATAGGCAAGTTAGCATGATAATCATAAATAATAAGATAAGTTCACATGAAAGCTACAAAAGAATTGAGTTTTGCATGGGAGCTACGAAATTAATAAGTGAAAGATTTCTCAGGCCGATCTCGTGGCCAAATAGATAGGTTTGCATGAGAGCTGTGAAATAATTGAGTTTCACATGAGAGCTATGAAATTAATAAGTGAGCGATCTCGTGCTCAAATAAAGGGTGACCGATCTTGTGGTCAGGGTAATCTTGTGCCCAAATAAAATACGATGGCCAATCTTATGGCTGGGGTGATCTTGTGCCCAAAGGGATGACCGATCCTATGGTCGGGGTGATCTTGTGCCCAAATAAGATAGGGTGGCCGATGTTGTGGCTGGGGCAATCTTGTGCCCAAAGGGGTGATTGATCTTATGGTTGGGGCGATCTTATGCCCAAATAAAATAGGGTGTCCAGTTAGGCGAATCACCTGTTTGAAAGAAAAATTTAAAATTAGTAGTCGTATTCAAAATGTTTACATAATTTACAAAAGAGTACAAGAGTTTAAAAGATCGTCCTGATAGTAGGAGATCACTCTTGCTCGGGACCCTGCCCAGAAGCCCAAGTCGTTGCCTGGAAGGCTACACAATGTAGTCATGCAAATGACCTCTTTTGACGAGATCCTCTATGGCGTCTCTCAGCACCCAACACTCTGAGGTAACATGCCTGAACTCATTGTGGTATGCATAGAATTTCCCTTGGTTGAGTCTGGACTTGCTGGGAGTCTTCAAGGGTGAAGGGTTTTTGAAGTCTTCTTTGTCCCTTTCCATTGCAAATATCTTGTCTTGAGCATCTGATAGGATGCTATAAGTGCTATGATGACCTGAGAATGGCAGTCGTTCATCCTTGCTCTTCTTAGTGAGCTAGCATTCGGGGCTGTCATTCCCATTCCCATGGTTGCTTCTCTTCTTACTCTGAGCTGGGCTACTAGTTTCGATTTTTTATGGACCAAAAGTCTCATCCCATCTGACTTACTTCACGGCCCACTCGTAGAACTCACCTAGGTTGCTGACTAGGGATTTGTATAGACTTTTGAAGAGTTTTCGATCTCGATGAAGTCCTGTCAAGATGGCAGTCAGGATAGCCTCATCCGAGGGCTTCTCGACATTGTTGACGTCATGTCGAAAGTGGGTGATGTAGTCTTTTAGCATCTCATGCTTGCCCTGGAAGACTATAGCGAGATAGCATGGTGGCACAAGCTACTTCCGCAGCGCTCGGTACTGGTCTAGGAACTTCTCCTAACACTCCTCCCAATTACTGATGCTACAAGCCAGGAGGCTCCTGAACCAGATTCGAGGGACTTCACCCAAAGTAAAGGGGAAGACACAGCACCTGATCAAGGGGTTACAGGCTTGAAGGTCCATCTGGATGTTGAATAGGTTCAGATGGTTGTGCAAGTTGTTGTTTCCGTCATACAATGGAATGGCTGGAACTTTGAGCTTGCACGGAAGGGGTTCCTCCGTGATCTCTCTAGAAAATGTGGTTTGCTCCCCAAAGCAACCTTGGTCATTTTGACTTTGAGGGTGCTCTTCTAGATGCTTGACCCTCTGAAGGAGGTTTTCCACCAAAATGTCCAAGCCCCTTAGTCTTTGGCTAGAGACTTGGCAGCTTGGTTTAGTGTTCTGGCCATGTGGATGGCGATGCGAAGTCTGCTCCTGATCAATCTCTCTGGAGTGCTCAACTTCAGGTACGATGGTCTCAACTCACCCTTGCACATTCTGAGTTTGTGCTTGCACTAACACTGTGACTATTTTAGCTAGCTCTCCCACCATGTGCTCAAGTTTCTCCTGAAGCTGAAGCCAGGATTACAGTCCATCAATGCTGTTAGCAGTAGGAACCGGTTGTACTGAGCTGGTTGGGGGGAAACTAGTAGCTACTCTGATAACAAGAGCAGTAGATGAGTCCGTTGTCGAGACATGACCATTCAGAGGATGGAGCTATGCATTTGAAGCTCTGGTGGCTCTTCCCTTGGCGATTGCAGTAGGAAACAAACCAGAACTGATGAGATCCCCATAGACCTGCCAAAATGTTAACGTCGAATTTTGGTAATGGTCCAAACTCCAGCCAACGGGGTGGATTCTTATAGGATCTCTGACCTTTATCCGATTCAAGTAAGATAAATAAGCAAAATGTATAAAGAAGAAGGGAAGAGCAGATAAAGACACAGGGTTTAACTTGGTTCAGCCAAATCTAGGTATCACTGGACCCTACGTCCATAGTAGCATGTTATTGTGATGGTGTTTTTATAGAGTTACAACATTTGGCAGAGTTTCTACCTATATTCGATTGTCCCTTTTATAGAAGGCTCTTCCTTCATATTTATAGAGGAGAGGAGGTTACAATGATAATTACATCTATAGTAAGTATGTTACATCAACACTTAATGTACAAGATAGGATATATAGACTAAATCTCCTTTTTCGGCTACTGCAGATTGTCTTCTACAGGTGGGCCCCATTTGTCCATTGGGGCAAGGTGTGATTTGGTCTTCTGTCTGGTGAGCTCCACGTCGCTACTCTCACTTCACTAACTGGATCGCACAGTCTGGGGTTATGCACATCATCAGGATAGAGATGTCAAACTCGCTCTGTCGGGGCATGAGTTCAAGCCGAAGTGTCACACTCGCAATGCTAATTGAAGTCGTAGCGATCTGGACAGTTCTTCCGATTGGTCCTTTTGTCGCTCTTGGGCTTCTTGCATGTCCATCCAAGATGAATCGATTTTCACATATAACACTTTCATATCATGAAAGAACATAATCTTTATCCTATGCCATTTATCATGCATCATACTTAATCCATTTCCTTTTTGCATTCAATTTGATCAAAGCATCTCACATGAACCTAAACATGGGGTAGTTTAGCATTTAAAATCTGTGGCTACTTCAAGTAGAAAGAAATCAGGTCTTCTCAGGCATTTCATGAGCTCAAAAGAATCTATGTGATTTATATTACATTCCTAACTTGCAAGGTAAAACTATTACACAAATATACAAACACTAGTTTAGTAAATCGAGGGGAGAGAGTGATGAACATAAATGGTCAATAACCATAACATGAAGTGTTAAATGTCCCTCACTACATTCCATATGATTTGCATGCCTCCAACAACATACTATATAGTTTGCATCCTCTTACACAATGCCTGATTGCATATGCCACTGGTTTACTTGCTTCATAATGGCAACCTATCAAGGTCATATAATTGAATATAGCTGAATAATCTCCCTAGTGCATATTGGTCCCTCTTGTTTCCCTGACCTAGTCATAAATACAATAATCTCTTGTTTGAAGAATTATTTAACCTGAATTGTCTTTATACATGTACTATGATACCTTTCTTTTGTTTGACTATCTAATTTATACTTAGCTTATTGTCCATCTCTTATCTATCTAAACATCTTCCTTGCATCACTAATCATCATTACTGACTAACCAGTTACATTTATTTCATTTGTTTCTCTCTAGCTCATACATTAATTTATATACAAAAAGAGTTAGAATTTTTAAATGTCTACAAATCTCTAGTTCCAACTCTAAACTAGCCCACCACACATTCACAAACATTCATATTCATAGAAGTCACATAAAAATATATCACATATATCCCTAGGACCATATCAGAACCATTATCTTTTATTGAGCTCTGTTCATATTCTCTAACACACAGATTACATTTTGGGAATTTTTAAAAATATTATGCTAAAATAACTTTATATAAAAATGGAGCGAGTCAAGGTAGAAATCCTCACTCACTTGATCTGGAGAGCTTTTCCCTTCAAAATTCCATGCCTGGACATGTGGATAGTTCGATCAAACTAAGGAACAATGTAGACATTGCACAAATAAAGTACACTGATTAAAAACCAATTTTTAAATCCTAATAATATCATAATAACTCATAATGTAATTCTAATCAATTAAACTACCTCGATTAAGCTACTAGGCCTGATGTATTATAGGGACCTTTCTCTAGCATCACTTAGCCATCAAAGATCTTCTAGCCAAATGAGGATTGCATTTTTGCAATTCTGGCATAGCCAGTGTTTTGTTCAACATGAGGTTGGTTAGTTGATTAGTCATTATGGTCTGGTTCACTAGTAAACCAGTTCCCAATATTGACCTCTTACCTTCCTACTGACCCATCTAGCCTAGTTTTAGGCCTAGTCCATTCTAACTAGCAACACTGCTTGGGGTTAACTTAATGGGATTTGAACATGGCTTTGAAAAGGAGACTAGTTATAATATCCCTAAAACATAAGCTTAGACGAAAGTGAGTCACTTAGTGTAAAAGGCAACAGAAGAAAGTTTCGTAAGTTAAAACCCATATTAAGATAGGACCACACAATAGGTTGGGCCATGGACCAAGCTGTGTAGGGCCTCAGGAGCTAGGCTAATTATTTGATCATATCCTAAGAAGTAGTTGATAGGCCATGCATAGTATGGTCGATTGACCTTCTTTTTGTGCCTATATAAAATGTAGTCCCTACAACATTTTTGATAACCTTCATTTGCAATTGAATAGCTCCTAGAGAGTGTTGATAAGCATAAAGGGGTTTTGGTTTGTGCTATTCAAAGGTGAGATGGCCAAAAAAGGGTTAAATTACTTCCTTATTTTCTTTTTCTCCTTAATCTTGATTTTCTTTGATTGTTGTAGTTTTTTTTTTTGGTCAAAAATAGGATAAGGGTTCCAAAAGTAGGTTTAGGAGATTTCTCTCCTAACAAGGTGAATGGGATTCTACCCTTCTAGCTCCTTTTTTATATAGTGTATATATTATTGAAAATTATCAAATATATTTTGATTGTTAAAAATGGGAAATGTGGCCAAATAATTAAACTATTAGAATTAGGCAAAAAACATTGCAGGCATGAGATTATAGATTTGACCTAAAGTTAATGAATTCATGTTTAGGCTAGAATATGTATGGGAAGGTAGATTTGGGTAGAACTCAAGAAATTGATTTCCTATGTGATTATATGATTGATTGATTTAATGTATGTATAAAATGAGTTATAACAAGGGAATAAATGTTACAAACTCATAAAATGTTATGAAAAGTTTTATTCTACGATTAAAAAAATATGATTTATTAATTTTTAATTTTATTTCCTCACAAATATTTATTAATATTTCTTATGTTTATGAAAATTATTAAAATTGTTATTTTTCTAAAAATAAGGAAATTATTGTTTTAAGGCATTATATTTTTATTATGACTATTTGATAGTTTGTTTCAAGTAAATATTATTTTACAAAAGGGTAAATATTTATTCCATTATTGAAAATAAAATTCTTTTGAGAAAAGTAAATCTAAAATTTAATCTTATTGTATCATCTGGGAAGCATTGTGAATGATAGTTATAGAGAGACTATTTATAAGGTAGACACGAGTTAATCATGGATAGTTAATAATGCATAGTATATGACAAAAAGATAAGAATGCTAAGAGATGCATGATGTATATGGTCACCCATATGATATAGGGTTATAAGACAGATGGCCACCCATATAGGGTTAAAAGCATTAATGCACAAAAGTTATAAAAGGCCCTATGAGACAAATAAAAGTCAAGGTAAAAAAAAGTTAAAGTTAAGGAAAAATCTCTCTCCCAATAATATTCCTTATTGTTAGTATAATTATGAAAGATAAACTTTACAACGTCATCAGATATAACTTAGTAAAGTAAGATGATGTGAGCTTTACATGGTTATTAATATGACTTAGTAAAACAAGTATAATAATTTCAAATGATGTCATGTTTATTATATGTGATATTCTTGTTTGATGGTTTCAACTTAGCAAACATACATTGTTTGGAAGACCCTAGTCATGACTATACTATGTTTAGGCTAAATTAGGTTTCACCTTGAACATTATGAACAAGGAGTTGTTTAATGATGTTTGATGCGATGGGTAGGAAATGACAAAGAGTTGTCAACATAAAGTTAGGAATTACATGAAGATGTAATAGACAAGGAGTTGTCTACTTAATTTAATTTATTTAGATTCCTTAGCTTCTGTCAAGTTCAAGTAAATTAAACTAGGATCCTAACCTCCTATGATTCTTATCCAATGTGACAATTTGATTATAAGATAGAGAGTCATTATAATAGAAGAAAGTGGTGGAAGTACATTTTATTAAAGTCTATATAAAATGAATTTTATGCTTAGATATTTATCTACTCTATTCTTATTGAAGGTTGTTAAAATGACTAATAACATCTCCTTAAGAAACATTTTGACTAATAATAAGCTAACTAGGTCAAATTACGTGGACTTATTACAAAACTTAAAGATTGTCTTCAAGTAAGAAAAGATAGCTCATGTCCTTGTGAAGGACCTTTTTATACCTCCATCTGAAGGTTCAAGTGAATATGAAAGTTTTGACTTTGATGCTCACGTGAAACATGAGGAAGACACTGAACAAACAACATGTGTGATGCTGGCTTCGTTGTCTCCTAAGCTTGAGAAGCAACATGATAATATGACACCCTCCGAGATGATGCTGCATTTGTCAGAGTTATATAAAGGGCAAGCTCATAGTGAGAGATACTAGTTATCTTGGGAACTATTCAACTATAAGAGAGTTGACGGACTATCTATTGCAATGCATGTGCTAAAGATGATGTGATCTCCCATGGAGATGCCTATAGATCTATCCCTAATTTAGCAAAATTCAACACCAAATCTGAAAGGAAAATGAAGGATATTCATACCACACTCTAGAAAGGTAGGAAGAGAGTGATAAGTGACAACAAAGGATTGCCACAAAGAGCAAACTCTTTGATAAGTCTTAAGTTCTTGCTAGAACCCTAGGAGAGCACTTGCTCAAAGAAGAAACACTTCTATTTCATAAATTTGTCAAATCTAAATGGTAAGGGAAACATGCCTTCTCTTGTAGCAATTAGACTCACTAATGCACTGGATTAAAGTCCCACTCAAGCCCAACCAAATAAACATATAAGCTAGCCAAATAATTAAACAAGTATAAACCAAAATAGAGCCAAAACACCAACCACAAAAATAGTCCCAATGACCTTTCATTGACACTTAAATCAATCATAACCCAGCCCC
This sequence comes from Saraca asoca, assembly GCA_026873985.1. Lineage (NCBI taxonomy): Eukaryota > Viridiplantae > Streptophyta > Magnoliopsida > Fabales > Fabaceae > Saraca > Saraca asoca. The sequence continues at coordinate 268 of JANHAO010015480.1, read as the reverse complement.
AAAAAGTATATAATAAAAGATAAAAAATAACACCCAAATGTTACATAAAAACAGACTAAAAATATGCTAAATAAATTGGCCATGTGCGACACAAAGAGGCTGCCATGTTGGAGCCAAGAGTGACACCAAATAGATGTTTCGAGGGCTACCATGTGGACGATCAAAGTGCACCTAAGTGGATGGTGTTAACCTTAAGGGAGATTGTTAACCTTAAAAGAAATTATTTCCCTCTAAAGAAATTTTCTTAGCCCTAAAATTGTTTTGATGT
>JANHAO010015479.1:0-14818 GCA_026873985.1 Saraca asoca | reverse complement strand
GAATAACAATAAAGAGGATATAGATATAGGTTGAGGATTCAAATTCCCAAATCTATTATCCGTACTCGAATGAATAGATTTTTTAATATCTATATCAAGCCTTCATTAAATTTTTGAACACACATATTCGTCCACGTGTATTTTTTTATTTTAATTAGGTGGTTTATCTATTCTCTCATTTATCTTTATATATATATTTTTCAATTTATATATACATGATTGAAATTAAATTGCTAATTAAAATTAATGTAATTGAAGTTTTCAAATTAAGTATCACTTATCTAATGTTATGCAGGATCACATAAATATTGGTAGGGTAGAGTTTGACAAATATCTTCCGGTTAGATGCCCATTGTTTACTCTTCCTAACCTCATCCGAATGGATTAAAATCATAGATTTTCATTGGTTGTGAGTGACATTATCCCATACACACAACAAAAATAGTTCATTTTTCATTAATTTTTTATGTATTGGAATCTTAAACTTGACTACATGCGTAAAAATTCGTATTTGAAGCTAAAAATGAGAAAACAAAGCATCATAGTCATTGTCAACACTTTAGTTAGTAATACAATGGTATTGTTGTTACTTTCGGCTTTCATTCCCTAGTTTTTATACATTCAAACTTGTCACTATTTTTATAAAATAATAAGCAAGAACAAAAGCATCATAATCATTTTAACCTACTTCTATTTGACATACCATTGTTAGAAAACAAAATCCCTACTTCAATCGAATTAATATAAGACAATTATAATAATCAGAGTAGTGTAACAACACAAAAAATTTAATATGAAAAAACTTCAAATTCAAGGAGATAAAACCACAGATGAGAAGAGTGTGAAATGACTACCTTCAATTTTGATTCCCCTATTTTCGGTTATTTGAAATAGCTATGTTCAATTTTGATTCCCATGTTTTGGTTACTTGAAACAGCTACCTTTGGTTTTAATTTATTTCCTTCATTTACTCCCATTAGTTATAATTTGAGCGTGGATTGAACAGTTCGTACTTGGCATGAATTTCCTCTTCCTCTTGGGGTCATGTCTTGATGGAATGACATTAGTTTTGGCTTATATATATTCAAAAGGTTGCAAAGACTCGCGTTTGGCTATTCATGACTCTTACACCATCTCTAAGGAATTTTGAATAAGTACCAAGATCTTTTACTTTGCTTAAAGCTTGGAAACACAATGTTGTTTTGTTGCAATGGCTGAAGGTACGATCCCTTTTTTTGTCATGCTTACATACTTGGACATGCGAATTTTCTTTTCAAAGCTTACAATTGGTATTAGAGACGTTATTTGCCTCTGCCTTACTTGGATTTTCATTGTTTTCTTTCATTGTCATTTTTGGCTAAAATTCGGATGCCTGATTGAATTTCCTTTTCATGCTTTTTGGGAAAACTAAATTCAGTAATGTAGAAAATGAAATTCTAAACATTTTAACTTTTGAATTATTCAAAATCGATCTTTTTTGGCCAAGAAAAAAGGGGGGTCATCCAACCAGATTCATCTTGGATTGGATCAATTTGAGACAAACCCAGCTAGAGGTTGAAAGGGACTAAAAAAAAAAAAAACTGTAACGTGTGGGTTTTGAACTTGTGCCAACCAAGTAGCAAAAACCACATTTTACTAATTGTTCTATAGAATCTTCTCAATCAATATAGTAATATATTTTATATTTAATTTTAATTTTCTTTTCCCTTTACTTTTATTTCATTTTCATTTTCTATAGATATTGATAGGAGCTATTTGTGGAATATATGTACTGTTTTAGGCAACTGTTTCCAGAATTTGATTTTTTATTATTGTTTGAATAATACAATTTATAAATATATTATTTGTTTGCATTTTTTATACATAAAAATGCTATTTCTAGAAAATAAGAAAATTGCTTGAAAATTATGTTTTATTTGATGTCTTGTGAATTATAATCGTTTAGTTAAATTAGAGATTGGCCACAGGGTCCTTAATTATATTGAATTATATATATTTGAAATTAAAATCACATATAGTATAAGACATCAGTTGTAATTATGCACATTAAATATAATAAAATTTATCACATAGAAATTTTTATTATTTTTTTTGTATAATTAGGATAAAATATCAAAATTTTTTGCTTCTAAATTTGCTGACAAGAATTGAGAAGGAACAAAATTTGTTAGTTTTATCATTTAGCTTACATTTTGAATAAAAGCTCAACCTACAAGTAGTCTTTATTTGTAATTTTGGATGTATGATTTACATGGGTAATTTATGCAATTTATATTTGCCTTAATTTTAATGTAAGTTGTGCATTTCTTTATTTATTGCATCTATCAATTTGTAAACCTCCCAAATGTCTAAAATGATATTCTGAACCATAATGGTGATAACTATATAGTTTGGAAGGAGAGAATTCTTCTCCAGTTAGGGTGGATGGATATAGATTACGCTATTAGGAAATACAAACTACGTAAACCTAATAACATTAGCTCACAAGCTAAATTGATCTTTATGAAAGTTGGGAGTGATCCAATTACCTTAGCATGATGTACATAAAGACTAAAATATTTGCTAGTATACATGGTTTGATCGGTGAGCATGACACTATAAGGGAATTATTGAAGGGTATAGATCAACAATTTGACTCTTCATATAAGGCTCTGACCAGCACCCTAATGACTTAGTTATCATCAATGAAGCTTGTTGGGGATCATGGTGTGCATGAACACATCATGAAAATGAGGAATGTAGCGATTCAGGTTAAGGCACTTCAAGTTTAGATACTGGAGCCTTTTCTTGTACATTTTGTTTTGAATTCACTTCTACAATAGTGTGACCTTTTTAAAATTTCATATAACACATAAAGATAAATGGTTTATCAATGAACTTTTGAAAATGTGTATCTAAGAGGAAGGCAGACCATTGATGGAATCTAGTCAAAGTGTACATTTGGAGAGTGCATATGTTATAACACAAGGAAAAAACAAGAACTAAGCTAAGCAGAAAGGGAAGGGTAAGGTACCTACCCAGATTGAATTCAAGAAAGAATCCAAGTGCTTTTTCTAGTAAAACAAAAGGGCACATGAAGAAGAATTGTACAAAGTCCAAGAATTGACTACAAAAGAAAGATAATCCAATCTCATTTTTATGATATAAATCTCATTTACTTGACATTTCTTATAATGCTTGGTGGATTGAGTTTGAGTTAAGGATGATAAATGATGATATTGTGGAGGTAGTTAGTTTGATTTTGTGTGAGAGTTGAAACTATTGAGTGATGGTGTAGAGGTAGATGTTTAGGCCTAAACAAGAGTGACAGAGTTGCAATTGATGGTGAAGATAAAGATTTAGGGAAAACACCTTTGCCAGGGAAGAGAGAAAGTACCTATCATATGTTTATACTTGGTGAAGAAGAAGTCCTGTGAAGACATCACTGTTAGTTATGAAGAATACTTGTTGTGTGTGCATTTTGAACATCTAGTTCAAGAGAGCATTTGTGAAGTTTTGTCTTCTCGCAGATGATGGAGATGCCTTTGGATGAAGAGATTGTGTATTTTGAAGATCCAATTCATGAAAGTGTTCACAAAGTTTGGTATTCCTACAGATGATTGCATATGAAAAGATTGTGAATAGACTCTGGTGAAGCATGTAACACTTGATTAAGGTGGAGTTACTTGGTAGGAAAATGGTTGTTGCAAAATTTTGAAGAAATTGTAATGATGATGGACTTTCATGGTTGGTGCCCCATAAACGGTCTTGTTCGACAATAGATGAAGAATGGAGATTGATAAAGATGGAAGAATTTATGTCATGGTGGATATTTTTGAGTTTGACCTAAATTCTAATTGTTATCAAATAGTGTTAATTTCTTATTGTGAGTTATTTTTCCATTTAAGTTAGGATTTTGTGTTAGAATGCGTTGGGATTGCTTACTAAGCAAATATTTTAGGCTATAAATATTTATGTTGGGCAAGTGCTTAAGATATAAGAGTGATTTGATGCAAGTGTCTATATAAAGGATATTGAGAAATGTAAGGATAGTGGTTAAGAAATTGTAAGGTTATGATTGAGAATCTTCACATACATTATCCTATAATTCTAATGATATAGTGAATCTCTTTGCAAGCTTTTAAAAGAAAACTAATATACCGAAGTATGTAAGTGTGGTGGAAAAAATGATTGTACCTTCAACCATTGTAAAGCCCAAAAATGAAACTCTTCAAGTAGAGCAAAGGATCTTTGTACTTGTTCAAAATTCCTCAAAGATGGTGTAAAAGTCAGGAATAGCCAAGCAAGATCCTTTGAATATATAAAAGCCAAAACCAACGTCATCCCATCAAGATGTGACCCAATAAGGAAGAGGGAATTCATGCTAAGTATAGATCACTTAATGTGCATTCTAATCATAACTGAAGTGAGTAAATGGAGGAAGTGAATTAAAACTAAAGGCAACTGTTTTGAGTAACCAAAAATAAGGGAATTAAAATTGAAGGCAGCAGTTTCAAGTAACTAAAAATAGGGAAATCAAGACTGAAGACATCCATTTCACATTCTCCAAGTTGGTTCGTATGTGTTATTTATAATAACACCTATAAGGCATGAATTTTTCTCCTTAAGTGAAGTAACAAAATACACAGATCAAGGTGACAAGTCCTCTAAGAATGAGTATTATCTTCCTTGTATCATTATGTATTCTATTCTTCAATTTAACAAATAAATCTTATCTTTATTCTTGGTCCAACAAAATTATTATACTTAAATATAAATATGTACATCACAATAGAGATATCAATAATGAGTTTCATTATATATAATATAAATATTATATTAGATTTACAAGATGGAACCAAGTCCCATTCATACCATATAATCCTTAAACTTCAATGGTGGCATCCCTTTAATCAAAGGATCAACTATCATTAATTTAGTGCTAATGTGTTCAATGACCACTTTATTTTCTTCAAGACATTATCTAATGGATAAATAGTTGATGTCAATTTGCTTGCTTCAACTCCCACTTTTATTATTTTTAGCCATAAAAATCACAATTGAATTATCATAGAATATCCTTACTGGCCTAGAAACAAAATCCATAATTCTAAGTTCAAAAATACAACTTTTCAACCATACACCATTAAGGTAGCCTCAAAATAAGAGATGAACTTATTCTCTGTGATAGACAGAGTAGTCAATGACTACTTCATGCTTCTCCAAGACATGACTCTATCGACAAGTATGAAAATGTAACCGGATGTTAATTTCTGCAAATCAACACAACTAGTGAAGTCTGAATTAGAGTAGCCAATTACCTCCAAACTATTAGTACACCTATAGGTAAGCATGTATTCTCTGGTCCTTTTCAAGTATCGCATTACTTTCTTTGAATCTCTTCAATGATCCATACATAAATTATGTTTGATATCTTCTTAACATTCTAACAATAAATGCAATGCCAGGTCTTGTACAAACTTGAGCATAAATAAAGCTTTTGACAATAGAAACATATGAAATGTTCCACATCTGTTCCCTCTCTAAATCATTCTTGGGGAATTGATTCAAATTGAATCTATCCCTTTTTACAATAGATGCCAAACTTGGTGAATAATATTTTATTCAAAATTTCTTTAAAACCTTATTAATATAGGTTTTGCGATAGACCTAAAGAATAACGAGATCTATCCCTATAGATCTTAATGCTAATGACATAAGATGCCTCATCTATATCCTTTATATCAGAGTTTCTAGAGAGAATTTGTTTTGCTTCATATAGCAACTCTTTATCATTGGTTATAAGTAAAATATCATCCACATATAACACAAGAAAGCAAGTTTTACTCCTATTAACCATCTACTACACTAATCCATGGTATTCTCTTCAAAACCAAATGAAGAGATTACATCATGGAATTTTAAATACCATTGATAGGAAGCCCATATATAGACTCCTTAAGCTTGCAAACCAAATGCTCATCATCACTAAAGGAGAATCCTTCTAGTTGTTTCACATAAGCCCTTTCTTTTAGATCACCATTAAGGAACACAATTTTCACATCCATTTGATGAAATTCTAAATCAAATTGAGTTACTAATGCCAAAATAACACGAAAAAAATCTTTCTTTGATACAGGAGAAAAAGTCTTCATGTAATCAATTCCCTCTTGTTGAGTGAATCCCTTAGTAATGAGTCTAGCTTTATATCTTTCAATGTTTCCTATTAAATCCTTCTTAGTTTTAAAAACCTATTTACACGAATGGCTTTTGCACTAGTAGACAACAAAACAAGATCCTAAACTCTGTTAGATACCATTAAACTCATCTCATCCTTCATGGCATTGTACTGCAACTCAAATTCCTTGCAACACATGGCTTGTGGAAACATTTAAGGGACATCTTCAGCTTTAACATTGTAGTTAGACTCTTATAGGTACACATGGTAATCAAAAGTATTGTTGATCTTCTGTCTCTAGTTGACCTTCTTAATGTTGCATCATCATCTTCTTGGGAAGATAGTGTACAATTGTTATTAAGTTCACTAGATTATCATCAACAACTTGTGAAATCTGAATGATTAGTTGTTTAACACCTATTGGACTTGAAAGGTGTTGCATAGCAAAATTAATCCATCACTTAAGGTGGAAGTGTGATCACTCCCACTAATTAGGTCATTTTCAAGAAATTTCTCATTTCTTGATTCCTCAAACCTAATGCTATAAGATGGACAATAAAATTCATACCTCTTGGATGTTTTAGCATATCCAACAAAATAGCCACTAATGGTCCTTGGGTCTAATTTCTTTTCTTGTGGATTATACCCTTACCTCAGATGAGTATCACCAAACATGTATATGTCACAAACTCAATTTTCAACCTTTCCATAATTCGAAAAGCATTTTTGAAACAACCTTGGTTGGAACCCCGTTCAATATATATATAGTCGTCTTAAGAGCTTCACTCCATAAGGACTTAGGAAGCTAGGAATTGATAAGCAAGCTCAGCACCATGTCCAACAAAGTTTGGTTTCTTCTTTCTACCACACTATTTTGGTCAGGAGACTCAAGCATGGTGTATTAGGTTACTATCCCATGCTCTTGAAGAAACTGTGCAAATGGGCCAAGTGTTTGTCTATGTACTTGCTATAATATTCCATACCTCTATTAGATATCACAATCTTTATTTACTTACCACATTATCTCTATACCTCTGCCTTAAATACCTTAAAAGCATATCACATTTCATTCTTATTATGAAGTAAGTAAAGGTACACATATCATGAGTAATTGTCTATAAAGATGATGAAATACCTTTAACCATATGTGTCCATATCCAAACATATATCTGTATGTATGATGCCACAATGTAGAGAAATTTTGTTCATAATACTTATTTTAATACCAATGTTTATTGCATAAGGGATATTATCTTATATGTTAATTTGAAAAAGACCATCAAACATAGAACCAATACCAACAAGTTCAAATTTATAATATAATTTAAAGAATTCCATTTGAAAAATTAAATGAAAATTCAAGTGTTACAAGTCTTGAAACAGAAATTAAATGCCTAAAAAAACTTGGTACATAGAAGGTTTTTTTTTTCTTTCAAATCTAATACAAAACCACTTTTGAGAACTAAACGATATGTCCCTATAGCCTTCATAAGTGAGCTCATCTTGTTTCCAAAATAGATGTTCTACTCACTTCTCACTGGCTTCCTATAGTTTAGGAATCCCTACCAGTTATTTAAACCAATTATGCAATGTATCACTACCCATAATGCTTAATTCTCATGTGACATCAAACCAAGCTATTACTATCTCAAGTTACTACTCTCACACAATACCAAGCCCCACTTTGATACCATTTACTTGGCATGAATTTGAACAGTTCATACTTGGCATGAATTTCTTTTTCCTCTTGGGGTCATGTCTTGATAGGATGACATTGGTTTTGGCTTATATATATTCAAAAGATTGCAAAGACTCATGTTTGGCTATTCCTGACTCTTACACCATCTTTGAGAAATTCTGAATAAGTATGAAGGTCTTTTGCTTTCCTTAAAGCTTGGAAACACAATGTTGTTTTGTTGCAATAGCTAGAGATACGATCCTTTTTTCCATCATTCTTACATACTTGGAGATGCTAATTTTTTTTTAAAATCTTACAGTTGGTATTAGAGACCTTATATGCCTCTGCTATGCTTAGGTTTTCATTATTTTCTTTCATTTTGGTTATTTGGCTAAAATTCAAATGCTTGGATGAATACCCTTTTCATACTTTTTGGGAAAACTAAATTCAATAAGATGTAGAAAATGAAATTATGAACATTTTGACTTTTAAATTATCCAAAATTGGGTTTTTTTGGCCAAGAAAAAGGTAGGTCATCCAACCAGGTCCATCTTGGATTGGATCAACCTGAGACAGACTCGGCCGGAGGTTGAAGGAGATTTAAAAAAAGAAAAAAAGCCCATAGTATATGAGTTTCAAACTTGTGCCAACCAAGAAAACCACCTTTTACCAATTGTTTTATGGAATTTTCTCAGTCAATATAGTAATATATTTTATATTTGATTTTCAATTGATTTTCCCCTTGCTTTTATTTCTTCTCATGTTTTGGAAATATTGAGAGGAACTATTTGTAGAATACATTTATTGTTCTAGGCAACTGTTCTAAAATTTGGTTTATTATTATTGTTTGAATAATACAATTTATAAATGTATTATTTGTTTACAATTTTTATACATAAAGATGTCATTTCTAGAAACTAAGAAAATTGTCTAACAATATGTTTCATTTGTTGTCTTATGAATTATATTCATTTGGTTAAATTAGAGATTGGCCACAAAGTTCTGATTATATTCAATCATATATATCTAGAATTAAAATCACATATAGTAAAGATATAAATTGTAATTGTGCACATTAAATATAATAAAATTTATCATGCAGGAATTTTTATCATATTTGTATGTATAATTAGGAACAAAATTTGTTAGTTTTCTCATTTAGCCTAAATTTTAAATAAAAACTCAACCCACAAGTAGTCTTTATTTGTAATTTTGGATCTATGATTTACATAGGAAATTCGAGCAATTTATATTTGCCTCAATTTTGATGTAAGCTTTGCCAATTAATTATTTATTGCATCTATTCAATTTGTAAACCTCTCAAATGCCCAAAGTGATATTCCTAACCATAATGGTGATAACTATAAAATCTGGAAGGAGAGAATTCTCCTCCAGTTAGGGTAGATGGATATATATTATGTTATTAGGAAAGATGAACTACCTAAACCTGATGACATTAGTTTACAAGTTGAAATTAATCCTTATAAAAGCTGGAAGTGATCCAATCACCTTAGTATGATGTACATAAAAACCAAAATATTTGCTAGTATATGTGATTTGATTGGTGAGCATGACATTGTAAGGGAATTACTGAAGGCTATAGATAAACAATTTAACTCTTCATTTGAGGCCTAACTAGCACCCTAATGCCTTAATTATCATCAATGAAGCTCATTGGGGTTCATGGTTTGGGTGAACACATCATGAAAATGAGGGATATAGCAATTCAGGTTAAGGCACTCAAGTTCAAATGTTAGAGTCTTTTCTTGTACATTTTGTTTTGAACTCACTTGCACAACAATATAGCCTTTTTAAGATTTCATATAACACATAGAGATAAATGGTCTATTAATGAACTTTTGACCATGTGCGTCTAAAAGGAGGGCAAACTATTAATGGAATTAGGTTAGAGTGCACATTTAGAGAGTGCATATGTTTTGACACAAGGAAAGAATAGGAATTAAGCCAAGCAGAGAGGGAAAGGTAATGTATCTAACCAGACTACTTCAAGAAAGAATCCAAGTACTTTTTCTAGTAAAATGAAAAGGCACATGAAGAAGGATTGCACAAAATCAAGGGCTTGACTACAAAAGAAAGATAATCCAATCTTATTTGTATGTTATAAATCTCATTTAGTTGACGTTTCTTATAATACTTGGTGGATTGACTCTGATTTTTCAATCCATATTTCAAATAACTGATAGGGATTCCTAAACCATAGGAAGCCAGTGAGAAGTGAGCAAAACATCTATTTTGGAAACAAGATGAGCTCACTTATGGAGGCTATTGGGATCTATTGTTTAGTTCTCAAAAGTAGTTTTATGTTAGATTCGAAAAAACAACCTTATATGTACCTAGTTTTTCTAGGAATTTAATTTCTGCTTCAAGACTTGTACCACTTGATTTTCATTTAATTTTCAAATGGAATTCTTTAAATTATATTATAAATATGAACTTGTTGGTACTAGTTCTATGTTTGATGGTCTTTTTCAAATTAATCTGCAAGATAATATCCCTTATGCAATAAACATTGGTATTAAAAGAACTATTATGAATGATAATTCCTCTACATTGTGTCATAATAGACTAGGGCATATATCTCTAAAATGGATTGAAAGGTTAATGAATAATGAAGTACTTAGTATTCTAGATTTCACAAATTTTGACACTTGTATAAAATACATTAAGGGAAAGCAAACTAATAAGTTAAAGAAAAGTGTTAGAAGGAGTCTGGATTTGTTAGAGATCATACATACAAATATATGTAGTCGAAATATGGATGCACATGGTCAAAGGTATTTCATTATCTTTATATATGATTACTCATGATACATATACCTTTACCTACTTCATAATAAGAATGAAGTGTTATATGCCTTTAAGACATTTAAGGTTGAGGTATAGATATAATGTGATAGGCAAATAACAATTATGAGATCTAATAGAGGTATGGAATAGTCTAGTAGGTACATTAAAGATAGACAAGCACTTGGTTCATTTGCATTATTTCTTCAAGAGTATGGGATAGTAGCCTAATACTCCATGCCTAAATCTCCTAACCAAAATGGCATGGCAGAAAGAAGAAACCAAACTTTCTTGAACATGGTGTGGAGCATGTTTAGCAATTCCAAGCTTCCTAAGTACTTGTGGAGTGAATCCCTTGAGACGACTATGTATATATTAAACCAAGTTCCAAGCAAGGTTGTTCCAAAACTTCCTTTCGAATTATGGAAAGGTTGGAAATAGAGTTTATGACATATATGCTTTTAGGGATGCTTGTTTGAAATAAGGGTATAATCTACAAGAAAAGAAGCTGGACCCAAGGACCATTAGTGGCTATTTGTTAGATATGTTGAAAGGTCCAAGGAGTATGAATTTTATTATCCATCTCATAGCATTAGGTTTAAAGAATCAAGAAATGAGAAATTTCTTAAAAATGATCATATTAATGGAAGTGATCACTCTTCCACCTTAAGTGATGGATTTATTTTACTATGCAACACCCCTCAAGTATAAATGGGTGTTAAACAACTAATCATTGAGATTCCATAAGTTGTTAATGATAGTCTAGTGAACTTAGTATCAGTTGCACATTATCCTTCCTATGAGGATAATGATGCAACATTAAGAAGGTCAACTAGAGACAGAAGGTCGGCAATACTGATGATTACCTTGTGTACCTATAAGAGTCTGACTATAATGTTGAAGATGCTTCAAATGTTTTCACAAGCCATATGTTGAAAGGAATTTGAGTTGTGGCACAATGCCATAAAGGATAAGATGAGTTTAATGGCATCTAGCAAAGTCTAGGATCTTATTTCATTGCCAACTTATGCAAAGGCCATTATGTGTAAATGGGTCTTTAAAACCAAAAAAGATTATTTAGTAACATTGAAAGATGCAAAGTTAGACTCATTACTAAGGGATTCACTTAATAGGAGGGAATTGATTACACAAAGACTTTTTCTCTTATATCAAAGAAAGATTCCCTTCGTATTATTTTGGGATTGGTAACTCAATTTGATTTAGAATTACATCAAATGAATTTGAAAATTGTGTTCCTTAATGGTGATCTAAAGGAAAGGGCTTATATGAAACAACCAAAAGGATTCTCCTCTAGTGATGCTGAGCATTTGGTTTGCAAGCTTAAAAAGTCTATATATGGAGTTCCCATCAATGATATTTAAAATTTCATGATGTTATTTCTTCGTTTGATTTTGAAGAGAATATTATGGATTAGTGTAGCAAAAGGTTAGTGGGAGTAAAACTTGCTTCCTTATGTTGTATGTAAATGATATTTTACTTGCAGTAAATGATATTTTACTTGCAGCAAATGATAAAAGATTGCTATATGAGGTAAAACAAATTCTCTCCAGAAACTTTGATGTGAAGGATATAGGTGAGGCATCTTATGTCATTAGCATTAAGATCCATAGGGATAGATCTCATTATGCTTTGGGTATATTGCAAGAAACCTATATCAATAAGGTTTTAGAGATATTTTGGATGAAAGATTATTCACCAAGTGTGGCACCTATTGTAAAAAAGGATAGATTTAGTTTGAATCAATACGCTAAGAATGATTTAGAGAGGGAAAAAATGTGGAACATTCCATATGCTTATGTTGTCGAAAGCTTGATTTATGCTCAGGTTTGTACAAGACTTGATGTTGCATTTGTTGTTAGAATGTTGAGAAGATATCAAAGTAATCCAGGTATGGACCATTGGAGAACTACAAAGAAAGTAAAGCAGCACTTGAAAAGGACTAGAGAATACGTGCTTACCTACAAGTGTATTAATAGTTTGGAGGTAATTAGCTACTTTGATTCAAACTTCACTGGTTGCATTGATTCACAAAAGTCAACATGAGGTTATATTTTCATACTCGCTAGCGGAGTCATATCTTGGAGAAGTGTGAAGTAGTCATTGACTACTATGCCTACCATGGAGATTGAGTTCATCTCATGTTTTAAGGCTACATCAAATGGTGTATGGCTGAACAGTTTTATTTTTGGGCTTAAAATTATGGATTCTATTTCTAGGCCAGTGAGGATATTCTGTGACAATTCAGTTATGGTTTTTATGGCTAAAATAATAAAAGTGGGAGTTGAAGCAAGCAAATCGATATCAAGTATTTAGCCATTAAATAACATATTAAAGAAAATAAAGTGGTCATTAAACACGTTAGCACTAAATTGATGATAGTTGATTCTTTGATCAAAGAGATGCCACCAATGAAGTTTAAGGATTATATGGTACGAATGGGACTCGGTTCCATCTTGTAAATATGATATAATATTTATATTATATATGATGAAATTTAGTATTATTATCTCTATCATGGTGTACACTTTTATCTTTGAGTGCAAAATTTTGTTGGACCCAAAATAAAGATAAGGTTTATTCATTAAGTTGAAGAATAGAATATATAGTGATACATGGAAGATAATGCTTGTTCTTAGTGGACTTGTCACCTTGATCCATGTATTTTGTTACTTCACTTAAGTAGACAAATTCATGCTTTATGTGTATTATTATAAATAATGCATATGGACCGAGTAAGAGAATGTGAAATGGCTATCTTCAGCCTTAATTTCCCTATTTTTGGTTACTCAAAATGACTACCTTCAATTATAATTCCCTTATTTTTGGGTGCTTGAAATAGTTGGTTTTAGTTTTGATTCACTTTCTTCATTTACTCACTTTCACTACAAGAATTTTGCAAAATTCCAATGGAACAAATCCATTGAAAACGGAAATTCCAATAGAAATTCCAACGGCTTATGTCCGTTGGAAAACCCCTCGTTGGAATTTCCAATTCCAACGAATTTCTCACTCCAATGAAAAATTCAACGGACAAATACCATTGGAATACCAATTGGGGATTTGTCACAGACTTCTAATTCCAATGGGATAATTCCGTTGGAGTAAGGATTCCAACGGAATTCACGACCGATATAATCTGTTGGAAAATTGATTCCAACAGATTAATCCGTTAGAATATTCCATTGGAATTTTATTTTATTTTTATTTTTTTTTTCATAGTTTAAATTTTTTTTCAATTGGTGAATATCCATTAGAACCATTGAAAATAAAAAAAAATTTAATAATTTTTTTTAATTTTATATACTATCCAATTTAATAAAATAGTACATGAAATAAAAAAAATAACTGTAAACAATAAATAGTAAGCAATATAAAGAAATGTATATAATAAATAATATTAAAATTTTTTATTGTAACAATATCCATAATAACAAGTAATATAAAGATAAGAACAATCAGTCATCCCCTAAGGTGGTGTCATCAGCATTATCTGCCTCTTGCTCCTCATCCTGATCAATGGTAGGGGCTAGAACTAAAGGAGTTTGAGAGTAATGCAGAGGTATGGAAGGACCCTGGCCAGTCATGAAAAGATGCTGCTTAATTGCAGTCATCTCACTCATCAGAAGAGCGACGGTCTGCTGGTTCTCTGACACCTAGGCCTTTAACTGCCTCATATGATCCTGCAGCTAAGAGTAGATCAAAGAGTCATGCTACGGGGCAGATGTCTGTGAACTAGATGCAGACCCATAACCAGAGGGTGCATAGTGGGCCACCTCTGATTCGAAGCCAAATGCCCTACCCTTCTTATTTTTTCCACCAGTAGCCTGAAAAAATAAGAAGGACTCATCCATAGATGACGCTTCTGAGGCTGCTTGGGACTGCTCCAATAATCTCTTAAAAGAAGCTTGCATATGATTTTCAAAATAGAAAAAAAATATCAAAGTTTATTTCCAAAGAAAAAGAATCAAATTAAATTGTAATAAGAATCTAATTGTTTATCTTATGAGTAAAAAAACTTATATAAGCCTGTGCAGCCCTCTCAGTTGACCACCGATTTGTCTCTTGGTTGTGATTCAACTTTGCGAAGAGCTCCGACATGGTAGGATCTCTCCCCAGCTGCAGTCCCTGAAACCATAATAAGAAACAAACAAACTCAT
>JANHAO010015478.1:0-14817 GCA_026873985.1 Saraca asoca | reverse complement strand
CTTGATTTAAAAAGATGTGGATCACTTTCTATATGAGTTTATTTACAAGATAATCCTAGAAATAATAAAAACAAATAATCTTCTTATATTTGTATCAAGGTCTTGTAACCTGAAATCAAATAAAAAATTAGTAGCAATTTATATCAAACAAAAACAAATATTTTTATATCATCAAATATAAATGTTTAAAATTTGTTTTTCGGAAATTTATTTTTCAACATTAAAATTAATGTATAGCTTAGAGTGTTTTGATCAAACATTTTTTCAAAATTCACAATTTTCACTCTAAGGCTAACACCACTCATCATTTTAGAATGCGTAAATCCAAGACTTGGTTCATTATTCCCTATCACATGTCATCAATATCACATGATCACATTTCATTGTCATTCATGGTGTCACACACCATTTCATATATCATAAATGCCATCATACTTTGCATAGCAAAGTTATTTATAATAAATGTACTATAACATTCACATTCACATTCATAGACATACCATACTTTCTCATTTATTATTATTCTTATAAGATTCCTATTATGGGTGAAATTTGATATCACAAGATGGGCTGGCAAAGGCCCAACTAGAGCTACATGGGAGCTCAACTCGCCAAGTTGTAAGGTCACCAAGCAAAAGAATAGCTTGCTATGAAGAAACCCTTAGCTTGCTAACAATGAACCCCAACTTGCATGATCTAGCAACTCGTCTCACACAAACCGCAAGCTAGACATCGCTACATACCCCCAAGTTAGATCCCCGATCAGTTAGGTGAAGCACCTCACTTTGCAAGAAGCTCATAGAGGTTAAGCGCAAAGCTAAGATCCACTTAAACAACTTGTACTGCCATTCTGCAAAGTACAGCTATAGGGCCCCACTCATAGAAAGTAGTCTATAGAAGTCATTTTGTAGTAGTCTAAACTGTCTTGTAAACTTAAATTTGATGTAATAGAAATACAACATGTAAAATTACACTTGTAACCTTTTCTCCTCTATAAATAAGAGGAAAGAGATCCCTATAAAGGGGTGGCACAAATACTATACCGAAACTCTATAGAAATTCAACTAAAAGCATTAAAACAATACCATAGATATAGGGGCCAGTAGTGTTCGATTTTGGCTGAAGTACGTTAAACCTTGGTGTTCTCTGCCTTTCTCCTCCTTTCCTCTAGCCATTCTACACCTTCTCATTATCTTAATGGCCAGATAGTAGCTTGGGTCCTTAAAGAATCCCTTTAGGTTCACTGGATTTGGCAGAACCAAAATCCACCATTAACATTTTGGCATGCCCAGTGGGACTCATCTATTCTCTAGTTGTCCCTATATTTTTTCTAGTAGACTTTTTTCTTAACTATAGTGGCTAGAGGAAATGCCATCAGAAAGTCAAATGCAGTTGTCAATCAGCTTGAAGGTCATATGGCAAGCTTTTCTATTGCTCAAGCCACTAACAGTTTCCCCCCTTCGGCTTATCATCAACCTACCGCAACTATCTTTAAGACTGACGAAATGCAAACTTGGTTTCAATGCCAAGACATGATGGAGAACATGGTGGAAGAACTGGCTAAAGTACTTACCATACTAGCATAAGCACAAGCTCAGGATTTACAGAAGCAAAACGAGGCTACTATACTTGGGAGCTTTCCTCAACGGAGGTGAGCTGGACTTTTGAGCAGAGCCAATTAGTCTCTAAGTCACTGTTCCCATGACTAGGAGAGTCAAAAGGATTAGCAATCTTCCAGGCAGTGATCTGAGACATGGGACCCACTGTTAGAAGAATTGTATCAGAAAATGAACCAGTTGGAGGAGTATTTGTGAGCTTCGAATGATCGAGCTCTCTATAAGGATAAGTCACCATTCTCCATAGAGATCGAAGCTTAGCCCCTCCCTCTCAAGCTCAAAGTCCCCACAATTCCACTTTATAATGGGGACACTAACCCGTATAACCATCTGGATGCATTCAATGTTTAGATGGATTTGCAAACGGTGGATCCCTTAGTCCAATGTCGAGTTTTCCTAGCTACACTAGGAGGCGTGCCTCAGACCTGGCTTAAAAGCCTTCCTGCTCGCTCAATATGCAACTAGGAAGAGTGCCAGTAGAAGTTTATCAGCTGGTACCAAGCATTGAAGAGCCAGCTCATGGCCCCTTGTCACCTTATGATGATCCTCCAACGTAAGCATGAGTAGCTAAAGGATTACATTGTCAGGTTCAAACTTAAAGCCAATTCAATGGAGAATCCATCTGAGGAAACCATGCTGGCAACTATCTCTATGAGACTCTACAAAGATGGAAAATTATACAAGAGTTTATATAAGTGCCAGGTAAAGGACTTAACCGAGTTTTATGAATAAGCTGCAAAGTAGATCAAATGGGAAGAGACTTTTAGTTCAGGAAAACTTAATCAAAAGGATGAGAAAGATGGCTCCGCTTATATTAAGAAAAGGCACATTGCAGATCAAGGTGACCACTCTAACAAGCATGCTATGAAGAAGTCTAACAAAACCTAGGGTGAGCAATCTTAGCCCCCAGCTCACCATGAGCATTACAGCATCCTATCAGACAACCAAGATAGGAAATTTGTAACAGAAAGGGAAGGAGAAGACTTTGGAAAGCCTAGCCCTATAAAGATTCCATACATGTAGAGAAACAAGTAAGAGTTATGTGCCTATCATAACGAGGTCAAACATGGTACTTCAAATTGTTAGGAACTTAGGGATGCTATTGAGGATCTCATCAAAAGAGGTCACTTGTGAAGCTACATAATACAACCTTTAAGGCAGTGACCTGAGCCTTCCCAACTGGACCGTCAGCGAGAAGAGGCCATTATAGTGAGAATCATTTATTGATGTTGTAATGGATTTTGAAAAATAATGAAAGCACTTTGAATTCCTTTGTCAATTTTTGAATGAACTCTTTACAAAGTGTTGTGGCAAAAAGCACGTTGTCCCCAAGTCTGGTGAAATTAGTCACCCATCATACAGCAAAATTTCCCATGGCATAGCTTTCATGCCACCTGGGCTCATGTTTTGCCAGGGCACAGCTTTCATGCAACCTAGGGCACTTACATATTACACAGGTGTGGCTTTCACACAACTTTGCAACAAATTGCCAGGTTTCAAGCTGAGGCCACTGGAGCACATTCCAATACTATTGCCAGCTTTTGAGTTAAGGTTGCTGGAGCTCATTCCAGTACTATTGCCAGCTTTCAGGCTGAGGCCGCTGAGCTTATTTTAGTATAATTACAACCTAATGCTCATAGCTATCATGCAATCAAACACTCATAGCTCTCATGCGACCTAATGCTCACAGCTATCGTGTAACCAAATGCTTGTAGCTCTCATGCAACCTAATGCTCGTAGCTCTTACATGATTTGTTTTTACATTACTTATCACTAAAGCTTTTTGGTTTTCAGATTTGTTAATAAATGCGTCCGATTAGTTATCTAAACACTTTGTTTTACCTTGATTTGTAGGAATTCATGTTTTCATCTGTGATATGTAGAATATTTAGTGCAATATGTGAGAATCATACACAATAGTTCTATCATTAAAGAGCCTCAACGAGGTACATTTGCATCAAAAAGGGTCAAAATACAAGTCAAACTAGTCTACATTTTGGAAGAAAGATTGGCACTTCAGAGGAGAGCTTCAATCAGAAGGGTCGGTGAGCACACTTGATTTCAACTCTTTCCCTTGCCATGCTCCTTGGTTCAGAAATCCTTCTCAGCTCTCTATTCAGTACAAAAGATTCAAAGAAAACAGGTCAAAGCAACTGGAAAGGTTTAACCTCACCGCATCACTGTGAGGAAATAATCTAAGATCTATGTGAGATCTTCCTTCATTCTTAGAGAAGTAGAATTGCCTAAGAAGGCTTCCTATGCAGCAGACCATGCACACTTCATTAGAAAGGTAGAGAACTAGAGAGTTGAGAGGCTTGTTTAAAGTTCCCATTGGATCTCAATAAAGATAGAAGGAAGGCTTCCTTTATCTTAAATAAGAATGGATCAGTCCCACCAAAGAGTCTGGATGAACTCCCAACCGCTCTCATTAATTTCCCTGGAAGAAAACGAGGCCACTCTCTTATGACAATGAGACACGTAATGGGTGAGGTATGGCCTAGATCAGATGAAATGACAAGTTGATCAAAGACTTTGACTGCATGACAATCTATGAAGGAGGCCTTTTACCAGCAAGACTGTTCAACTCCCAGCCCATGAAGCGAGTTGAAAGTTAAGGGGTTGATGTTATAGGCTAGCAAAGGCTCGGCTAGAGCTACATGGGAGCTCAACTCACCAAGCTATAAGGTCACTAAGAAAAAAAATAGCTCACTATGAAGCAACCCTCAACTTGCCAACAGTGAACCCCAGTTTGCATGATCTAGTAGCTCTTCTCACGTGAACTGCGAGCTAGACATTACAACATACCCCCAAGTTGGGTCTTTGATCAGCGAGGTGAAGCACCTCGCTCAGCAAGAAGCTCACAGAGGTTTAGTGTAAAGCTGGCATCCACTTAAACAACTTGTACCACCATTTTGCAAAGTACAATTGTAAGGCCCCACTAGCAGAAAGCAATCTGCAGAAGCCATTTTGTAGTGGTCTAAACTATCTTTTACATTTATATTTGATTGAACAAAAATACAACATGTAAAATTACACTTGTAGCCTTCTTTCCTCTATAAATAAGAGGAAGGATATCCCTGTAAAGGGGTGGCACAAATATTGTACCAAAACTCTGTAGAAATTCAACTAGAAGCAATAAAACAATACTGTGAATGTAGGGACTGGTACTATCTAGTTTTGGTCAAACCACATTAAACCTCGGTGTTCTCTACCTTTCTCCTCCTTTCCTCTTGTCATTCTGCACCTTTTCATTGTCTTAACGGCCAGATAGTAGCTTGGGTCCTTAAAGAATCCCTTCAAGTTGGCTGGATTTGGCAGAATCAAAATCCACCATCAACAATTCCTTTATTGATAGACAAGGTTCAATTAAGTTCTAATTAAGACTAATCCAAGGAAAATCTAATATAGATTAGAGACATATCAAATTAAGCTAAGCAATGTGGAAATTTCTAGTAATGTGATCAGGATTGTGATTAGAATCATTGAAAAAGCTTGAGTGGAATTGTGATCAAAATTAAAGAATTTAAATGTGAAAAACATGATTTAACTTAAAGGAATTTAGTAAAATACACAAGTCTATTGGCCAAAATGTATAAAAGTTCAGGAATTCATAATTCAAATGTGATCAGGACCACGAGTAGAATCGAAAAATAGTGTAGGAAGGATCAATTTGAATCACCCTAAATCTAATTCAAATATTGATTTGAATTGTAAGAGCAAAACTATTAGATTTCTGCAAACATGATCACAGGTTTAGTTCAAAAAGCTACAATTAAAATTGTACATGTAGAAATTTTAGGAAATAGCAGAAAAATAGGGGAAAACAATTTCCAATTCAATCATACACTATAACGTCTTAGCACAACATGTTTTGATAGCTCATGCATACACAAATCCCAACTATTTCATTCACAAACTAATTATTTTATTTACCATTTCATTCAATCATTAATCATGCCTCACAATCACAAAACCCATTTTCATCAACTATCGTTAATTATTCAATCGATCATAAACAAGAAACATATATTAATTCACAAGAATGGTAAGAGATGTTCACCTTGCTAACTAGAAACACATAGGTGCAGCTAGTCATACCAAATCTACCTGTACTCTTCAAGAATACAAAAGAAGAGTCTATTACCTTTCAAGCTTTTCCAAAGATTTCTCTTTTCAACTAAGCTTATATATTTGGATTATGATTCAATTTAACAGAAGCCAACTATATCTAATAGATTCAAACTCTAAAATGCCAAAAAAACTAGGTTGATTCATGGATTGAATAGTGACGCAAATATAAAAAATTCATATATGGAGTTTCACCAAATGAATTAGTATGATTTTGATATTAAAACAAAGAGGAAGAAGTGAAGATTCAGCAATACAAATTTGAAAAAATAATAAGAAGAGTTAGTGAGTTTACTTGTACAGAGGGAGTATGAAGGTAGAGAAAGAATATGGAAGCTTAGAGGAAAAGATGGTGAAGTCTACATGACTTCTTTAGGCTAAAACCAAGAAAAAGAAGAGGAGAAGCAAACTTAATGGAGGGCAAAATGGGAAAAGAATGTCAAATTCCCAATAACTACAAGTTGACCATTTTTCCTTTTTAGTAATTTTTCCTATTTCTTCTATTTTGAACTCAAATTTAACATACTTGTCAATCACTAGTGATCACAAAATTTTAATGTAAATTAGTTAAATTAAATACCTTTGTAGCAGCTCTAATTTTGAATTCTTCCAATACCTATAACCCTAGTTTCAATATTTTCAAAATTTTACGGAAATAAATTTTTAAAAACGTGAATTTTTGTCCTTTGAACATTTATAACAGCAACTTGATCTCCAAAATATTTCTAAAATTTTATATAATCTATTTCTACTATATTTAAGTCTCTCATAACTTTAAATCTAAAGTTTTGAATTCTTCAAAATTTTTATTTTTCCCATTTTATTATTAAAATTGATTTTAGAAAATTCAAGGTACTACGTTGAATTATCTATTATGATAGATATATTTTATTTGTTGTATAAGATTTAAGAAAAAATTAAAAAGATGGTTGCTTGCGTATATCTACAACAATTTATCATTGAACAAAAATTAATAAGTTTTCAATAATATATTTTCTGAAACTACTTCTACTTCTAAATGATTTTGAGGTTTCTTTATGTATTAGTTCAGTCCAAAAGGATTAAATAAATATAATAACTAAGAAATACTGAATACAATAACTAAGGAATACACGGAAACAAATGAAGCACATAAAAATTCATTAAAAACAATATTTATGATATTGTATTTACATGTGAGTTCAATCTCAAAGGTTTCAGTGAATACAATAACCATGGTATTATACGCCAAAATAGATGAGAAAAATTAAAATTTATTGAGAATAAATGTTTATGGAATTTTATACTGGGGATACGTGCCGTGTTAGAGCTCAGGAAGTTTGCTTTAATATGCCAGTATTTTCTTTAAGATTTATAAAACTTTTAAGAAAATTTTTATACAATCACGTAAAACAAAATGTTTTGTGCAAATCTTTAATAGCATTGTAATTTAACACCTCCAAAAAATTATCTCACCGTTCACCATTGGTTGTATGGAGATCAATGTTATGAAATTAGATTAAACTTGTCTTAATTCTTTTATGAATAGGTAATAAGGAATCATAATTAAGTCATTACTAGTGTTCGCATAAAAACATTCATGGATAACTCCCTACTTTTAAGATTTTAAATACTCCACTTTCACATTTGAGGGTGACAAAAAAGTCAACTCTAACAAGTCATAAATAAGTGTTACTTAAAGCATTTCATTATGAAATTATGATAAATATACATCTTGAAATAGTTATTACTACTAAAATCCACAACAATATGTTAAAAACAAAATTATAACGTGTTCTTTTAATTAAAATATAATAACTACTATGTCAACATACAACATTAATGTCAACTTCAAGTTAAAAGAATTAAAAAATATTATAACCGCAAATTTATTGATTAATAGAAACATAATTAGCAAACAGTTTCACATGAATAACTTCTTCAATGTAATTTGAACAAGCAAATTCAGTTATCTCCCAATCTCTCTATATATACACATTCACTCTAGCTCCTACCTCATCCAACAAAGGCCTCACTTGAGATTGCATCAAGCAATCATCATCATATTGCATAAAGCAATCATCATCATATTTTCAAGATAAAATGGCAGGACCAAGCAATATTTTCTCGGTGACTGTCTTACTTGTTGCAAGTGGCGCTTTGTTGATCACACCAGGCATTTTATGTGATACTCTCAAAGACAATGAATCTCCTGCACCTTTACCTCAACTGCCGCCTGAGGAATATCCTGGATTTTTCAAATTTTTAGAATTGTGCTCTAAAAAGTTTAGTAGAGAGTGCGGTCAAAGGACTTATTTTGCCATATATTTTACTAATGTTACTACCACGAATGAGTGTTGTCTCAATATGGTAAATGGAGTAGGAAAGCGTTGTTATGACGGCTTGCTCAGGTTTACCCTCAAATCACAAACATTCAAAGATAGTGTATCCCGTATCATGACAAGGGCAACAAAAATATGGAGCAATTGTGCTTCAATAGCAACTATTGCATCACCATTACCTCAACCCACCCATTGATTTGTATAAGATTTGAGATTATGTAACACTCTGATGATAAGAAATACAATAATAATAATAAACTTTTCACTATCAGACATCTATTTGTAATTTTTTTTCCTCTTATATTTTACTTTATAAGGTGATTAATATATTAATATATCTTATCAAAAGATAAGTCACTCCACTGCCATATATTATCACCACAATGGTTGATTTTCCCCTAATATTATGTAGCAAAATTCTGTATATAATTTTTTTACAAAATTTTTGTGTAATAAATATATTTATTTCTTATTATAACATCTGCTGGTATGTTGATAGAAATATATATATATATATATACCATTAGAATAAATGTTAAAATATATTTAGAAAATTTAATTAAAGAACTTAAAAAGTTAAATCTTGGAAATTAGCATATTAGCCCATTAGAGTTCTTACATTTGAGGAAACAAGAAATTAGATTTTTGAAGAAGTGATAATTAGAAAATCAAATAAGACCTACTAAGAGAATATGGGCTAATTATATATGTCTAGAAGATAAAGGGAAGCCCATTAGAAAATTGGATTACTAAACTTAGGAATTTAGAAACTTAGTAAGATCCAATGACAACTTGGGCTTATAACTAAGTAATTGACCCAATACCTAAAGGGTGGATGATAAATCTTTAGGGAAAGGCCCAAATAAAGGGCAATTGCCATAAAATGAGAAAAAGGCATGGTTAGGTCTTGCTAAGGCACCAAACCATGGCCCACTTTCTCTAAGGGATGCAAATGGCCTTTCATGAGGAGGAAAGGGCAAAATAGTCCAAGTATCTAGAATTCAATGGGAAGGTAGGTCAAAAAAGAGATGGATTTAAGAAGGTATGACCTTTCTAGGAAAGGTTCATGGCAAGTAAGGAGGAATTTTGTGAAATTGTAAAGCTAGTGTAAGTATATTAGCATTATATTGAGGAATGAAACATTTCATTCCTATTGTTTTGACCAAATAAAGTAAGAAAAATAAAGTATCAATATTTTTATCAGTATATGAACTAAAAGACATGTGAGAAAAATAAATAGACAACAAAAATTATAGTGTAATAAGTACTTTGAGGAAGGTGACACTTAGTAATTACTTATTATATTTGAATGTATTTATTTTTACCTACATCTTTTAGTTAGAAAAATCCAAAAATGTAATTACAGTCTTTGTAACCTGGTGCACTTATCATTTTTTAGCCACAAAAAAAAAAAAAGGAACAAGAAGACAAATATTCCCTCTCATTCAACTAGGTAGTCAAAACTAGAATGACAAAGAAGAAAGCTAGTCAAATTTTTTTTACCCACTTTCTACAAGGATAATGATCCATCTTTCAAATTAATTTAAGTCTATCGACTAAAGATTTTTTATGATTTTGTAATTTTTTTAAAACAAAATTATAATTGCATGTAATAATTACCTATTATTTATTTATTTATTTATTTAACTTAACTCTTTCCAGTTAATTCAGTCAAACCTTCTTTCTTATACTCACATAATTGTAGCTCTCCTTCTTTCGCTATCCCTCATCTTTCTCATTTACCACTTCACTTTCTTTTCTTCCAAAAACATATAAGTAGCTAAACACTTCCTCCATTTTTCCTCTTCAAATTTTTTTTTTTTGCTCATTTCAAGAGATTATGTAAGCCTTTTCCTTTTTAATTCTTCTTCTCTTAATTTTTTCCTGAATGTTTCATTCATTCTCCTTCACTGATATGAGCCATGCAAGCATCAAGAGAAGCTTGAAGCTTCATCTTGGTCTTTCAAGATGCAAGCTTCGACTATGCTACGGAGGAGGATGAGAAAATATTGAACTTGAGTTTTCATGAAAAAAATAACTCTCTTTTTAATGCATCTAGGTGAACCCACTCCATTGTTTCATCCTTTGTTAGCCTAGATTACTCTAGCTACATATTTTCCTTGGTTTTAATGTTGAAAAATAATTTTATCTAATAATATGTTTTATTGTTTTTGATTTGCTTTATGGGTTTAAAAATATTTGATTCAAGATTCAAGAGATCCAAGATTAATTTTTAGGATTTATTTTTTTGATAGGATCTTTTGTAAATAAGTTCAAATGGTGTTTGATCCAAATACTTTTTACTAAATAATGAGGTAGAAAAATCATTTGAAGAAAACAAGATTTTATAAAACCATTTTTTACATCATGAATCGATTTACACATCGATGAATTGAAGAACATATAAAAAATTCATATCACAATTGATGTTACAATCGATGCATAATATACAAACTGTTTTACCAAAGGTTAGGAAGAATGGCTACTTTGATGCAGTAATCGATGTGAAGGCTATGAACTACAAACTACACTTGGATTACCACACTGATATATTAGTTGTAACCATATTGAATCAGTGTGACAATTGATGCAACAATTGAAAGTTAGTTTTTCTATTACTGACAATTACAATAGTTATTCAAGCCTAATTGCCTTCCCTATATAAATGATCTTTCACCATTTTTATTCATTATTCTTCATATAATTCAATGCGAAATCATCTGATAAAGAGCCTAACACGATTTTCTCTCTAGCTCATCAAACCTTTGAGTTTTTTTCAAGCTTATTGGATCAAAGATCACCTGAGTTTATCTTAGTTTGTTTGAGATTTTTATCTCAAACACTGGTATTGTATTTTCTCAATCCCTTTCTATTATATTTCTTTTTATTTGAGATTTCTAGGAGCTAAAAATCTGTATAGGTTTAGAAGAGCCTATGTTAATTCTTCTAAGTTAGTAAGAAGCCTGTCAAATTCTTGTGTGTTTTATAAAACTTACATTTCAGGAGCCTATCAATCCTGATAGTTTTTGTTTTTAATTCAAGAGGTCTTTTCGTTGATAAAGATCAAGTGGAGTAGACTTGAATTATGGTTTCAATTCAAGTTGAATCACTTTAAAAACCTATGTCTTCAACTTCCTTTTTCTGCATCTATACTTTACTGCTCTTGCTGATAATTTTTAATTTCTGTCAACTTCTCATTTGCTAACTTTTTGTATATCTCATTAAAGAAAGATTAATACTTAATAAGGGTATATACAAATTTTCCAATGGGAAAAGGGCAAGATCCATTTGTTTTCTACGATTTAATCTTTATTGGGACCATCATCCTTGAGCGAATAGCTCTCTAACTTTTTCTTCATGAGCTTTGGTTAGAAATATTTGCTTAGAATTGTATATTTACTTGTTTATATCTTCTTATTAATAAGATATTATTTAAGAACACTAATCTTGTTTGTTGTGAAAAATGAAGAATCAACATGTTTGGATCATGGTGGATTCTTCTCTTGGTGACTCAAGGAACACCAAAAGAGTTTTGCTTAAGTTTTGGGTTTATTTATATTTTTGTGACCTTGAAAAATATGACATAGATCTTGAAATAAAAATCAAGATCTATGGTGTTAGGTATTATATTTTAGTTGGACTTTAATACTATAAGCATATAAATGAGTATGAGAGAAAGATAGAGCTTGAAAAACCCCTAGTAAGCTTTAGCCACCCTTAATATAATAAGCATAGAAAAGTCATTTTGTGACAAAAAATACCTTGAATTTATGACTCATGGGTATTTTGGTCATTTGGTGAGTTAACATCAAAATTTTTTAAGAAAAATTTGAAGAAAAGTTACTAGAAGCTTTTAGCCTTCCCATGTGAGCAAAAATAATTTTCTAAAATTTACACAAATTTAATATAAGAAAGGTGTTTAAAATAAATAGGAAGAAATAAGGGTTAAAATGTAATTTTTTATAAATATTAAAAGATGACATGACAAAAATGGTATTTCTAATTTTCTATGGACCTTGTAAACTTTGGGCATAATGGCACCAACTATAATATTTTTGTGATAAAATAAATCCAAGGGGCTAAAACCAAAAGGATTAAAATTGTGGGGGGGAGAAAAAGGCTTAGTGCCATAGGTAAAGTAAGTGGACTAATATGCAAGCAATAGAAGGGCCATTTAACTTGTAAGTGGACCAAGACTAATGGGCTAACTTTGTAAACTTATATTTTGAAAGAATATATATATGTAAATATTCTGATATTTTAGCTTGTGTGATTTAGATTAATTAACTTAGATATTAGTAATAATAGTATTAGTTACAATGGCTAATACTTTAATTAAATATGAAATTTGTTTTAATATAGAATTTAAATAACTAAATTTCACAATGGAAAGTTTAAATAAGATTTTACGAAGAATTTTGAGAAAAGTAATTCCCTAGGTTTGGCCAAGTTAGGACAAAATAAAGGGAGAAATGTTTTAATAAATGAATCGTGATTTGATATGATAGAAAGAATACAAAGGAAGTTTATTCTTATATTATGATACAATAATAATATGAAATTTTATGAAGTAGTAATAGTAGTGTGTGTGCGTGTATATATATACGTATATAGGTAATTCTAAACAAGCATATTGACAATTATCAAAACTGACAAAGATAATATATTAAGCTATCCTATCTTCTAGTAGGATAAGTCCAAGGATGCATAGGGATAGGTGAGTAACCAAGTGTATGAAAGTAAAAGATAAGGTTGTTGGCTTTCTACCTGGAATATGACAATAGCCAACATGCATAAATATAAACAAGAAAATTAAATGTAGAAAAGGAAACTTAAAATGGAAAAACTTCAATCCATGGGACTCTTAGATTCAATTCAAGGATTGATCACAGATGCAAAAATTTCATTCCCTCTTTCATCACTTAGCCAAGAATCAAATTAGGCCTAACACCTAAATTAGTTCATGTTAATTTCCCTCTTATTTTGCTAATTGAGCCCAGCACCCAAATTATCCCTTATTGCTAAATCAATTAAAGCCCACCACCTTAACTAACTCAACAATAGCATTAAGACCTGAAAACACCAAGACTGATTAACAAACTCACCCCAGAATCAAATTCATTAATCACATTTTTTTATTTAGGATAATTGCCTAACTAGCACATAATCAATAACCCTAGTGCTACTTAAGTCATACTGCCATAAATAACATTGATTATATAAGTTTAGCTATCAGTTAATTACAATTAACAATCAATTAAGGGGCTTCAATCAATCAATCATTCAAATCAATTAATTAAATTAATTCAGAGAAATAAGGAAATCAAATTGGAAATAAATTAACAAGAGAATTAAAGTAGAATTTCCCTTATATTGAAAGAAAAGATTTAACTATATATTACAAAAGAAATAAAAATAAAAGAAAAGAAAATATCTAAAAAAGATTGACGTTCTTGCCCTTGGAGAGCTTCTCATTTATTACAGATGTGAGATAATGAAAGGGTTTCTAAATAATTACTGAATTCCCTTTTTTATACTCTCCACCTCTCTTCTCACTTAGCTACTGATTAGATTGAGGCACAATTGGATCCAGGTGTCTTCATAGAAGTTACAGCCCTATCTTTTAGCAACCTAATGGCACTAGCCTTGCTAAAAAATTTAATTCTTAGCTCAATTTATAGGCTAAAAATTGAAACTATTTTGTAGAACAATGCCACCAGTAATAAAATTTGTCACTTAGATTCACAACCTTAAAATCTAATCAAAATAGTGTGTTCGTACCAAAATAAGGTGTGGAACTCCAAATATGATTAAAATATTGAGACTAGTTTTGGGTCAACAAGTCAACACACTATTTTGGAATTTGACCTTCAAAACAATTGAATTAGGTTTAGACTTTGCATGAAATTTGTAGACCATCCCTTTAGCTTTCCAAAGATAGAATAACCACCTAAAATCAAAGTCTAAAACTCAAGATACACCAAAAAATCTAAAAT
Source organism: Saraca asoca (assembly GCA_026873985.1). Taxonomy (NCBI): domain Eukaryota; kingdom Viridiplantae; phylum Streptophyta; class Magnoliopsida; order Fabales; family Fabaceae; genus Saraca; species Saraca asoca. The sequence continues at coordinate 756 of JANHAO010015478.1, read as the reverse complement.
AGTGCCAAATTACTGAATTAATCTAATTAAGCTCAAAAACTGACCAAATTAAGAAACTAATCACAAATATCCAATTAAGCACATAAACGTGACAAAAAACTAGGCATTGAAGACATATAAAATGTGTATAAATTATATTCATGAAATTCCTCCACACTTAGCTCTTACGCATCCTCGGGCAAGACACCAAAACAAAACAAAACTGGACTCAAAATAAAAACTCTAACACTGACCTTTCAACAATGATGAGAATGCAAAACCAAAGACAAGGAAACCACTAAAATTTCAAGGGACATAGCACATCATAAAGCAACATTCTTGATAACTTAAAACTTAAAATTAGCTAGCATAGCAATTTTATTCAAAAGGAAAATAAATTAAATTGGCAAACCCCCAGAAGTTACACTCCCTAACTCTCTTATTGTTTATGATAGGCAAGTGTTTTACTTAATTTCAATCCATGATCTACCATAAGCTTTCTTATATTCTAAACTCCAACACTCAAATCACATACATGACATAAATTAAAAGACTTCTCAAGGGTTGTAATGATGCCAAGGGAAAAGGGAAGGAAAGGAATGATAAGTGTTAACCCTAAGCGAGTTTTATATCACTACTTATTAGTTTTGAATGTTGAAAAACAACTGAAAAGCCAATATCATGTTTTCTTAGACTAACATTATATTTTAGTATGCTTTATTCATTTTTCAGGAATCTTTGATTCAAGAACTATGAAGAACAATGAAGAAGTTCAAG
>JANHAO010015477.1:0-14806 GCA_026873985.1 Saraca asoca | reverse complement strand
ACGGGTGTCGAAATAGGGAACGGGTGTCCGAACTTTTTGAAATTACGGACACGGCCCCGACACGTTTCGTGTCGGTGTCGATGAGCGTCGGTGTCGGAAACGTTTCCGATACGCGAACACGGCTGCTATATGAAGTGTCAGTGCATCGTAGATTATGGGTAACTGTGACTTAAGAATCAAAGTTGATCCTATACAGTGTGGGTTTTATTATTATTATTTTTTAATATAGGAGATGATTGATACAAGGGCATGAAAATAAAACTTTATAACGAGAAGTAATTATAAGAGACACATGTATTACTAGAAATTAATTACAAATGAACATATAATACAATTAATCAATAACATGTAATGATTTCAATGTAATTAGGTTTATTAAAATTAATTTTTTTTTATATATATCACATGACATATGACATGTATTTATAAAACCTTTTTGCATGAAAGAGAAATTACATACCAAGTCTTAAATAAAAATCAAATACAAAATCTACAATGTCACATATTTTAAAGATATTGGTAATAATCGCGTAATCAAATTACTCCACCTTGATCCGAGGTAAGATGTTTATAATATCACTATAAACACATTTAACTCTACAAAGAAATATATTATGCGAATAAATTATACTTAATTTATTTAGTATTTTTAGTAATACAGTTATAAATAATATTATCTTTAAAATTTTTTATTTTTAATAATCTGGATTTAAATTCTAAACATTTGATGCATGTAATAAATGATTTATTATTCTTATTATTAAGAAAATATTATGCCTAATCCACAAGAACTACGGTGACTTCTGTCGCTTATACTACACGTGTCCATGAAATAATACAATGAAAACGTTGTGATACATAAATTATAGCATGTTTTTATTTATTTATTTTTTAATCAATTTTTAGAAGGGATTAGTCTTCCTTCATGAAATTTAAAATTAGATGTTTCAATCCCACCAACTATATCAAAAACTGAGATAGTTAAGTAGAATATTAAATTTAATCAAAAGAAAAATAATTTGTTCTAAACGTAAATTTTAAGAGCAATTTGTTTTAAATATAAACTTTATGGAGTAAACTATACTTCCATCTTACTTACTTAAGAGTTTGAAATTGATAAGTGTTGATATATCAATATTACTATTAACGGTGAAATTTAGTTCTAAGGATCCAATATTTCAGTCAACAGAGTTAGTTCTTGAAACCCCAAACTGCAAGTTAAAAATGCAAGTATGGATCATGAAAAATAAGGAAAAAAAAAAAGAAGAGGAAGGAGAAGAAGTGATGGACATAGAGTTGTATCGTGGTTTGGTTAAAGTCTGTTTAGGACCCTACATCCATGTTAGACTATATTTTCAGCTAAAGAATAATGGTTCTATATGGTTTTACAGGGCTACAATTATGCTCTCTCTCACTGGGATCCTTCTCTATTCAAACAGAGTGTTTACATGCCAGTTCCCCTCCTTCCTCATGCAGCAGTTCTTCATGGCTATTTATAAACACATGGAGGGTTACAAGTGTAATTTTACAGACAACAAAATGATTACATACGCCACTTTGGGCATTAAATGCCTGATGTTGGATAATAAATGCTGGGTGAATCATTGTCGGATATCCAGGGGGCTAATGTATCAGTTCTGAATGATGATCTGTCGGTTGAGGGACATGTGTCTTTAGCTACTGACTGGACCTTTTGTACATATTCTCGACTCGTTGTCTTAGCGACTCGAGGCTACACCGATCAACCTCACTAGGTTTATTCAGTAGGCTTCTTTGAGGTTGTATTAGGTGTTTACTTCTGTCAATTGAGCCAGAACCCTCCTAAGCGGATCGAGTCTTGCCATTAGCGTGCTATGATTTTTGTTGAGCAACCTTGATCTGGGGTCTTTACGATCGGTCTTTGCATCCTGTTGGCGAGTTTGTTTTGTATCTCCTAGGGAATACCTATAACATAAGCCCCCAACTCTCAGTTCGCTCTGTGGACTAGAAGTTGTAATTTATTAGTAAAATCCTTATTCGCGATCTACAGTATGGTCAAGTCTTTCCATGGTTTTTCCTGTTGGTCACGTCCTCTTGTTATCTCAAGGTTGTCCTTCGAACATAACAGGGCATACCTTAATCGTCAAGCTTTTAGTATTATTCCTCGAACCCGCCCAGGCATACCTTAATCGTCGAGTGAGGTCAGGATTATTATCCCTTGATCCTAATTAGGCGAACCTTGATCGTTAAGGTTCTAATATTGTTCCTTGAACTCGATTGGGCGTACCTCGATCGTCAGGTGAGGTCGGGATTATTACCCCTTGATCCTGACTAGGCGAACCTCGATCGTTAGGATTTTAATATTGTTCCACGAACTCGATCGGGCATACCTCAATCATCGGGTGAGGTCTTCAAACCTGACCGGACAGATCTTGATCATTAGGTGGGGTCAGGATTATTACCCCTTGATCCAGACTAGGAAAACCTCAATTATCAGGATTTTATTATTGTTCTTCAAACGCAACCGGGCATACCTCGATCGTTGGGTGAGGTCCTCAAACCTGATCAGGTGGACCTTGATCGTCAGGTGAGGTTGGGATTATTACCTCTTTATCCTAACTGAGTGGATCTCGATCGTCAAGATTTTAATATTGTTCCTCGACCCTGACTAGGCATACTCAATCGTTGAGTGAGGTCCTTAAACCTAACTGGACAAACCTTGATCGTCAGGTGAGTTCGAGATTATTACCCCTTATTCCTGATCGGGCGGGCCTCAATCATCAGGATTTTAATATTATTCCTCAAACCCGATTGGATGTACCTCGATCGTCAAGTGAGGTCTTCAAACTTGACCAAGCAAATCTTAATCGTCAGGTAAGGTCGGGATTATTACCCTTTGATCCTGATCGGGCAGACCTCGATCATCGGGATTTTAATATTATTCCTCAAAAAGCTTTTTCACACGCGTTTTGCTCCTGTTAACTACAGTGAGTTGTCCTACATCTTATGATTTCTGGGTTTTACTATTCCATAGTTAGTATGAAACTCATATATCATCGGTTGGTGCTAGTAGTCATTATCTATTTGTTTGCTTTCTTTCTTGTTTGGCTCGGTACATTCAATCGATCTGTTGGTGGATTTTAGGGTTTTTGATTTATCGCTTCAAATTTTTACTTTCTAAATATTTATGATTTAAGTGCTTAGCTCCCTTTTGCTCGTTGGAATTCAAGTCCGTAGGTATGGTGACCCGAGGTATACATGGCCTGTCACATAAGAAAGCGTTGTTCCTCAGAGAAGGTTCGCTTGTAGTGACCTGACCACTTCTTTTTCCTTTATGTAGATGAACACAGGTCATGAATGCCGCCGTCACCGAATTAGGGTTTAGAGTGATGAATCTAGCTCCATGTATCAGAATGCGAAGGAGGTGTGTCATCTTAATAAGGTGACCTCGGGGAGTGGTGAGGCTACTAGAGGCTTTGCCACTCATTCTAATCCTATTAAGGGTCGTGGAGCCACAATGAATTGGCAATCTTCTGATCATCAAGCATTCAGTCTGTATGCATCATCTGTTCACTGTCGCCATCTCCAGTTTGCAGTTCAGACATACTAATTTCATAAAGGATGTCACATCATGGTGCCCTGCTTAGATGATTATGCTCCTTACCCGTCATAGGGGTTCATCGCCATTAGTTTTCCTCACCTTGTTATAGGGCTTAGGTTTCACCCATTTATTGTTAGCTTCCTAAATAGGGTGAAGCTTAGTCCATTTCAACTTACTCCGAACTCTTATACTTAGCTAGTCTCCTTGGCATTGGTTTACTCAGGAAAGATTTTACACCATTATCAACCAAGGTTTTGTGCTATATTTTACACCATCGTCAACTAAGGTTTTCTGCTATCTGTACCACCTTAGATGCACGACCGCAATAGATGGGCTATACTACCTTTCGACGCAGTCGACAAAGCATAAGAAGGTTCTTCCATATGGGAAGGCCAAGGGGAGATCCAATGTAGGCAACTATAAGACCTACTGGATTTATATCTTAGGCCTATCCCTGCACAACCTTCAAATTTTTAGTTTTGTTCATATCCCTGGTGAGCGGGCTGAGGGTATGTGAATTTATTGGCTCATTTATATCTGCTTTCTTGATGTTGACTTTTATTTCCTTTTACACAAGGGATCAACAAGAATCCAACTCCTAAGACCAAGGACCTTGGAGTATTGGACCAATTTGTTGCTTTAGACAATCTTCAAAATAAATTTTGCTTTGAAGAGAGCCTTCTCTGTTCTAGTAAACTTGCTTTGGACCTAAACATCGAGTTACTCGGGAGATGGGGATCCGTCGGGTAAAAGAAATTGATCCAACGAACTTTGGTGACTACGAGGAAGTGATGAAGCTTATCTTCTTGACCCCTTCATCTGATGAGGAAGAGGCTTCATTGGCCCCTGATGCTAATGTCACCCCTGTAACCGAAAGCTAACCTTCGACTTTGATAGTAGCTCCCTCACAAGACCCAGCTCCTTCTCCTCACCTTGAAATGGCAGTTGTTGCTAAGGTCACTACCTTTCCTAGGTCCCCCACTAAAAAACAAAAAGTGGACAAAAGGAAGAAGATAGTTGCTCGAAAAAAGGCTGCACCAAGGGTTGGTATAGAGAAGCGATCCCCCAGGTCTGGTTCTAAGATGGAAGCATATATGAAAGCCTTAGAAGACAACATCAATATGATTCTAGGGCCTTGCAAGAGGATCGAAGTGCTAGAGTCTGAGGATCTCTTTGTTGGGAGATTGGTTGGCCACAGAATCTACTTTGACTTAGCGGTAAGTAATATCTTTATGCCCCCATTTTGCTAATTGTCTCTATGATCTAACTAGACCGCTTGGCCTTTCAGAATGTGTTAACAATGATGAAGGTGGACGAGGCACTTTAGGCCGAGGGTAAAAAGAATGCGAGACTAGTGGAGGATTTGGCTACTACCATTGTAGAAGTGTTAGAACTTAAGAAGAAGGTCAAGGACACAGAAGTCACTTTATCCTATGAAATGGCAGATTATGAAGCTATTACCTTGAATCTTGGTCTCGCAACCAATGATCTGACCAAAGCAAAGATTGATTTGGGCGAGGCTTTCCAACATGCTGATTGGCTAGCTCAACGAGTTGAAGTCTTGGAACAGCATGCTATTTCAATTGAGCTGTAGGCTAAGAAGCCAAAAGATGAGTGGAGGCCATCATGAAAGATCTAGAAGCGACGAAGGGGGAGGCTAACAAGGTCAGGGAAAAGACCACCCATTTGGTTGTAGAGACAACCGAGAAAATAGAGTCCAAGACTAACTTTGTGTTATTTTACACTCTATGGAAGCATCACCCTAAGCTAGACTGCTCTTTCTTTGGTGAGGAGGCTCTTGTAATCGTGGAGTGTTTCAAGAAGAGGAGGGTAGCTAGAGCTTGTTCCTTCAAGAAAGACATAAAGTCTACTGACGGGGCTCTTCTTATTGAGAATTCTACCCAAATAGAGGGCAGTTCTTAACTTATGGAAGCCTCTAGAGGTTTGACAATAGATGACCCTGTTGTTGCTCATATTTATTTTTCATCTTGCGAAGATCTTGCTCATGAAAGTCCTGTTCCTGGAGAGTCTACCCCTTAGGCCCCAATTTTTGTAACTTGCAAATTTTTTACTTTTTGTCTTCTAAATGTGTTTATGTACCCCACTTTGCATGGATTTTCCCAACATCCTGACTTATTTTTTCATAATCCCATACTTGATTGCTTCGTTGGTATAATCTAAAAGTTTTTTTTTTTTTTGCAAATAACAACTCTAGTAGATTACGATCCGGGTAATATCTTTCGCGAAACTTTACTGGAATTTTATTCAGAAATAATCTAATATGTACATAAAAATTTCTATGTGTTTTTACATGGCTCTAGGTAATTTACAAGGTCTAGATTCCTATTGATAATAAGGCCAAAGATGAGCAGCGTTCCAAGCTCAAGGAAATTCTGTTCTATCCATGTCAGCCTGATGATAGGCTCCATGACTGATGACCTTCTTGATATGGTATGGGCTTTCCTAATTCGGCCCTAGGGGTCCCTCATTGGTTTTGCACACGCCAAGAAGTACTAAGTGTAAAACGAGATTGCCAGGTTTATAGCTATGGGGTTGAACACTTCAGTTATAGTACCTTATGACCCGCTACTGGTAGGTCGCGACTCTCAGGTGGGCTCTTTCCCTCATTTCCTCCACGAGATCTAGACTTGTTGTGAGCAACTAATTGTTATCTTTCGAGTCAAAGGTGATCCTTCGCTGTGACGCCATCTCTAGCTCTGCTGGGATTATTGTTTTGGAACCATATACCATTGTAAAGGGAGTTTCTCGAGTGGTGCTACAAGTTATAGTTCTGTAAGCCCAAAGTACCTTTGGTAACTCATCCACCCATGCTTCTTTTTTAGCCTTTAACTTTGTCTTTAGGATATGTTTTATTATCTTGTTGATAGCCTCTACTTGCTCGTTGGCTTGTGGATGGTTCACGGCTGAGAAGCTTTTCGTAATCTTAAGATTATTACAAAACTCGAGGAATTGCTTGCTATTGAATTAAGTCCTGTTGTTTGTTATAATCTGCTGGGGGACTCCAAATCTGCAAATGATATTATTCCAAACAAATTTTATAATTTTTGTAGATGAAATTTTTGTGAGCTCTTTTGCTTTTGCCCATTTAGGAAAATAATCCACAATTGCTATTGCATGTTTGCAGTTTTCATGAGCTATAGGTAGTGGTCTTATAAGGTCCATCCCCCAGATCGTGAAGGGTCACAGACTAACCATTTGCTGCAAGTAGGCCGATGGGGCTTACGGGATTGTTACAAATCATTGACATTTTTTGCACCTCTTGACGAGTTCAATTACAACCTACTTCATCGTTGGCTAATAGAATCCCTACCGGAGGGCCTTCTGAGCTAGAGATATCCCCTCAGCATGATTTCCATAATGGCCGGCATGAATTTCTTTGAGGATGGTATCACAATATGGCTGTCAATGCATCTTAAAGTGGGGTGGAGAACCCTCTCTTGTACAATACGTCATTATAGATGTAATATCGGGCTGCCCAAATTCACAATCTTTGGGGCCTTAAGCTTATCATTTGATAGCTTCCCCTCTTGCAAATAGTCCAGGATTGGATTTATCTAGGAGCCTGGTATCTTGGCAATTGTCATGACCACATCCTCCTGCTCTATGCTCAAGGATGTGAGGAGTTCTACTAGGATTGCTCCCAGGAAGTTAGCATCCTTAGTAGTAGCAAGGCGAGCCAAAGCATCGGCATGTGCATTCCAGGCCTGTGGTATTTGGTTGACCTTATAATGCTAAAATGACTTTAATAGCTCCTGGACTTTCTGTAAGTAGGTAGCCATTTTTTAGCCTTGAGCTTGGTATTCTCCTTGCACGTGATAGACTATGAGCTGAGAATTACTGAAAATCTTTATTTTCTTAGCTAGTCTCTTTGGCTAGTCGTAGTCCAGCTAACAAAGCTTTATTTTCTTAGCTTGTACCTTTTTGGCTAGCCATCATCCAGCTAACAAAGCTTCATACTCAGCTTCATTATTCATGGCTTGAAAGTTGAACCTTAGTGCACAAAGGATTTTGTGTCCTTCTAGAGCTTTTTGCTTGCTAGACGACCCATCGACATATAGCTCCCAACATGGAAGTTCGGGTGCCTCTATCTCCTCTTGCATAGGGCCAGTGAATTTTGCTATAAAATTTGCCAAAGCTTGCCCTTTAATCACTGGTATGGGCTTAAATTTAATCTCAAATTGGGCTAATTCGATTGCCTATTTGAGGAGATGTCCTGGGACATCCATTTTCTGTAGGACTTGCCCTAATGGGAACTGCATTAGCACCTCAATACTGTGTACTTGGAAATAAGGTTGCAGCTTTCTCGAGGCAATCACTAGGCAGTACGCAAGTTTCTCCATCAGGGAATGCCTTGTCTATGCCAATAATCTCTTACTCACGTAGTAAACGGGAAGCTGAGCTCCCCTTTTTCTTGCATTAAAGCTACATTGAGGGCGTACTAGGATACTCCTAGATAGATGATCAACTTTTCACCCTCTTTTGGTTTTAACAAAAGGGGAGCTCGTCCAAGAGACTATTTAAGTTGTTGGAAGGCAATCTCGCATTGTTCTGTCCATTCAAACCTTTTTGCCTTTTTTAAGACGTCGAAGAAAGGGATGCACTTATCTGTTGCTTTAGAGATAAAGTTGCTTAGCGTCACAACTTGGCCGTTAAGGTTTTGAACATCTTTGGGCCCCATAGGGGATCTCATGTCGAGCAAAGCTCGAATCTTTTAGGGTTGGCTTCAATTCCTCTGCTATTTATCAAAAAGCCAAGAAATTTCCTAGAAGCGACCCCGAACTCACATTTGTGTGGATTTAACTTCATTCAATATTTTTTCAGGATTTGAAACATCTACCCTAGGTTACGGATGTGGTTGGTAACTCGTTTTGACTTCATTAGTATTCGTCCACGTACACTTCCATCATCTTTTCGATTTGTTTTTTAAGCATCATGTTTACCAACCGTTGGTAGGTTGTTCTGGCATTCTTTAGCCCAAAAGGCATTACCTTATAATAATACAACCCGTTGTCAGTAATAAATGAGGTGTGCTCTTTGTCTTTGGGTGCCATAGGAATTTGGTTGTATCCTAAGTACGTATCCATGAAGCTAAAAAGTTCATGTCCTATCGTCACGTCTACCAATTGGTCTATCCTTGGCAAGGGGAAACTATCATTGGGGCAGGCCTTGTTAAGATCCATGAAGTCGATACATGTTCTCCATTTCTCATTTTTCTTCTTCACCAGAACAAGATTGGCCACCCAAGTGGGATAGTGAGCCTCTCGAATGAACTTGTTTGTTAACAACTTATCTACTTCCTCCTTAAATGTTTCGTATCGTTTGGTGGTCATCGGTCTATGCTTCTGGTGTACTGGCTTATGGTTGCGGTCAATATTTAACCTATACGACATGACCTCTGGATCAATCCCAACCATGTCTTTATGATTCCAAGCAAAGACATCAATATTCACCTTGAAGAACTTTGTGAGCTCTATCTTCACACTTGAAGATAGGTTTTTACCCAGTTTGAGGCATCTTCCATCATTAGCCTCACTTACCTGAACATCTTTAAGCTTTTCAGTTAGATCCGTTGCCCTTTTAGCATCCACTTTGTGAGGATCCAGGTCGTTACTTACGCCAATCAAGCTTGCGAGTCATGGTTCTCCTCCAAAGACTATGTCAACTTTCCTTCTCCTCTCTCCCATTTTGATCACATCCCTGTAGCACCATCGAGCTACTTCTTGCTCCCCCTGTACGTACCTAACTCCATTCAAGGTTGGGAATTTTATGGTGAGTGTTTTGGGTGATATCACCATGTCCAGTTTGTTCAACACTAGCCGCCCTAACACCATATTGTATGCTAAGGGAGAGTCTATAATTAGGAAATTGATCAGGGTAGTGGCTTGGCAATCTGAATCTCTAAGGGTTATGGGGAGCTTGATTCATCCAATTGGGACCACTGTATCCCCTGTAAAGCTAAAGAGGGGCTCCGAAGATAGTTTGAGTTGATTGGGGCTTATGCCCATCTAATCGAAACATTACTGGTACATCACATTAATTGAGCTGCACGTATCAACCATGATTCTCTGCACATTAGTGTTGCTGATCTTGGCTCGTATAACTATGACATCATTATGTAGTAAATGAACTTCTCGCATGTCTTTGCTTGTAAAAGTGATGTAGTCGGTGCTCATCCTGGCTTTCTTTGCTAGTCCACCATTTTCATTGCTCCTCATGATTAATACGTGCCTTGCCTCTCTTATGTATTGCTTGTGGGACCTCTTTGAGGTCTCTGCAATGTGTAGTCCATCATGAATGGTAAATATGGTCCTTATCGAGGACATTGCTTCATTCTTAGGAGTTGGCCGTCACTGACGCTGAGCTAGTTGTGGGGACTGCAGATGTCATTGTCCAGAAGGTTGAACCACATATTCCCTCAAGCGACCTCTTCTAATGAGGTCTTTGATGGCGTCCTTAAGTGCCTTACAATTTGAGGTATTGTGCCTGACCTTGTTATGATAGGCATACAACTTATTCTTATTTCTTCTTTGGAGGGGAGCTTTTAAGGGGCTGGGTCTTTCGAAGTCCTTATTATCCCTCTTCATTGTGAAGATTCGATTCGAGGTGTCTGACAAGATACTATAGCTATTGTAGCGCCTGTGGTATGGAAGTCGTTTGATAATAAAACATTTCACTCATTTAATTATTCTCTCATTAAGCTTTTTAAGGTCCAAAATGACTTACTTTTAGCTGTGTTAATGTATATTTATAGTGTGATGTCAATTGGATTCATTAGAAGAAATTCTGTAGAATTTGGCTTTATTGAGTAGTTTCTATATTTTAGCTATAACTTGAACTACACTTGTCCAATTAATGTGATTCTTCTCTTGGAGGAAATCTAAGACATAGCCCTACAACCTTCATGAAGACCTCTAAGGCTGAATCTCACAATTGGCTATCTTAATTTGGAGTTAAATTCAAAACCAAAATAGTACCTTAGCCTGTCTCGAGCAGCCAGACCTCTGAGCATTCATTAGGCTATATCTGGAGTTACACAAGTCCAAATGAGGTCAAACTAAGTCCAAATAGAAACTAAGACACAATGTTACAACTTTCATGATGACTTCAAGATTTGGATTCATCAATTTGGGCATGCAAATGGAGCTGCAAATCAGAGATAGAATGCTAATGAATTGGGCCTCTGTAGAATTGGATTTCTAGGCCCCAATTGGCATGCAACTTGAGCCCAATAGACCATCTCTTGCACCAGCTCACACTCAACCAGCTGGAGAGTAGTAAGTCAGAAGAAAACTAAAAGAAGCAATCTGTATTGAGATAGAGCATGCAAGAGGAGTGGCAGTAAGCAACCAGACTAGCCATCACTGACTACTCACTAACCATACAACTAGCTTCTCTCCTTCTGGGCAAAGTCATTTTAGTTGAGAGTTTTTTAGTAAGTTTAGAGTTTAGTTTTTAGAAAGTTCCAGCAATAGTGTAACACATTTTTTTTTCTTTTTTTTCTTTGTAATTTTCTACCTTCCATGGAAGACTGAATTTGTAATCAGTCCAAAGGTTGACATACTTGAAGATTAATATGGAGATCTTGTTCCTTTATTTTGTATTCAAATTGTTGGTCATATCTCTCCTTTCTACTTGTTTTTATTATGATATTTGAATTGAATGGATTCATTTAATTTAGGTGTTAATATGATTATTGATTAATAATCACTTGTAGGAAGAGGAAGGTAGAAAATAAACAATGCATTGAGATTTTGATGGATTGTTTGTTGGCTGAGTTCTGGTTAGACTCAATCATTTCAAGGATTCTTATTATGATTTTAGGCTAGAGAATATGATTAACAATTGAATGAATATTTGGTGATCAAGGATGCATTAATCTCAAGCTTAGTTAATTTCCTTGGGCTGGCTGGTTTACTTTCTTCTATTTTTATTTCTATTTTGTAGTTAGCTATTAGTATCGTTACTGCCAACCCCCTTTTTATTTCTAGCTCTTAATCTAATTAATATCATCCAAGATGATCCAAGGGCTCGACTTGGTGTTACCAATACTACAAGTAGTTTAGGTAGTTCAGTTTATAAATTTCTAATCTTGATTGGCCTCAACAATCGATCATCATTCACCCTTGGCTTTTTTCGTGACCTGACTATTTAATCCTTTCGTCTGGTTGCTTTTAATGTTCCCACTATCTCCCCTCTTCTTGCCTCAACCTGAGCTACTTGATTCTTCTTTCTGGTTGGGCCTCTTCAAGCCAAAGGTTTCTTTCCATTTAATTTCTTTTGTCACTTGCTCGTAAAACTCCCCAATCCTTTCACCGGGGACTTATATATACTTTCATAAAGCTTATTGTCCTTTCTCAACCCAGCTAAAATAGTCATAAGAATGCTTTCATTAGAAGGGTTTTCAATGTTACTGACCTCGTGCTTGAATTGGGTAATGTAGTCTTTTAGTGACTCATCCTTTCATTGAAATACTATTGCAAGGTGGTAAGATGGTGTGAGCTACCTTTTTAATGCCTGGTACTAGCTGAGAAACTTTGTTTGGCATTCTTCCCAACTGTGAATGCTTCGAGCGGGGAGGCTCTTGAACCATGTATGGGGTATCTCTCCCAGGGTAGTGGTGAAGACATGGCACTTTACTAGTGGATTGGTGGTCTAAAGGTCCAACTGGACATTTAACACATCTAGATGGTTGTACGGGTCGCTAACCCCATTGTATAGTGGAATACTTGGGATTTTAAACCTTTGAGGGAGAGGTTCAGCCTCGATTTCTCAAGTGAAAGGTGATCTCTCCTCGTAACAATCTCGGCAATTCTGAGCAGTGGGCCGCTCTTCTAGCTACCGGACCCTCTTCAACAACTCTGCAATTTTTGGGTCCAGAGTCCCTAACCGACGACTGGTAGTTTGATAGCTCTTGACACCACCTTGATCGTGAAAGTGGTGATCATGGGTTTTACACCCTCCATTGTGTTCACGATTCAGAGAGTGGTGCTCTGACTTGTGTTCGTTATTAGTTTCACCAGAGCTTTTCTCATAGTGCGATCCCTAGTGCTACTCATCATCTTCTTGTTTGTCTTTACAAGTTCAGTGGATTTGTGATCTTAGTCACAAGCTAGATAAGCAGATTAAGTCGGCTCATTGATGTTCTTCTTTAACAACCTTCTCCTGCTGACCCCCTTACTGTCGGGGCTGTCCTTTAGGTGCAATGTCCCCAGCTCACCTTTGTGTGCCCTGCACTTAGGCTTAAGCCAATGCCCTTACTATATCAACTAACTCCTTCATTGTATTTTCAAGCATTTCCTGACATTGGAACCACACTTGAACTTCATTCGCACCAAAGGCAGCAAGTTCACAGGAGGAAGGTGTCATACCAACGGTAGTGCCTACCACTGGGGTAGTAGAAGTCCCTGCTGTAGGAAAACTGGGCCTTCAACTGGCAACATCTCTCCTTGCTATTGTACGAGACCATCTGGCTGGGTAGTAACTGCGCTAGAGCTCCTTACAGTCCTTTCTCTTGCCATTATATTTAATCAATAAATCAAATGAGAAGAAAATGTAGTTAGGGCCCCATGGTAGGTGCCAAAATGTTAACGATAAAATTTAGTTCTAAGGATCCAATATTTCAGTCAACAGGGTCAGTTCTTGAAACCTCAAACTATAAGCTAAAAATGCAAGTATGGACCAGGAAAAATAAGGGAAAAAAAAGAATAGGAAGGAGAAGAAGTGATGGACACATAGTTGTATCGTGGTTTCGCTAAAGCCTGTTTAGGCCCCTACATCCATATTAAACTATATTTTCAGCTGAAGAACAATGGTTCTGTATGGTTTTATAGGGCCACAATTATGCTCTCTCTCACTGGGATCCTTCTCTATTCAAACAGAATGTTTACATGCCAGTTCCTTTCCTCCCTCATGTAGTGGTTCTTCATGGCTATTTATAGACATAGAGAGGGTTATAAGTATAATTTTACAAATAGTAAAATGATTACATATGCCGCTCTAAGCATTAAATGCTTAACATCGGATAATAAATGCTGGGTGAATTATTGTCGGATATCCGGGGGGCTGATGTGTCGGTTTTGAATGATGATTTGCCAATTGAGGGATATGTGTCTCGAGCTGCTGACTGGACCTTTTGTACATATTCTCAACTCACTGTCTTATTGTAACACCTGAAAAAAATTTAAGAAAAGGACTGAAGTGAAATCTTTGTAAGGACTAAATTGAAAATCTTCTTTCAGGTGGGCCTTTGTAAAAGGCGGTGCAAAGTTAGGGGGCTAAACTGTAATTTTTTCCATTTGTTTCTTTTTATAAAATTTCCCCCAGTTGATATTTTCTCTTGAGCCAGCCATTTCTTCCCCAATCTTCTCCCTTTCTTCTTTCTCTAACTTACTCTGGAAACTTCCGGAGAAACCTGCATAATGCTAACATGTTTCTAGCAGATTTTCATGTTTTGGTGCCCTGCTTCTGATCAGAGGAAGTCCAGTTGATTCCGATTGCTCTTCTCCACCTTCGATCTGGTTATTTTTGAAAGTGTGCTGTGGTTGGAGAACCACAGCAGTCCGGCCATGGCAGTTTTGGCTGCTAGTCGACCTATTCATCACCAGTGAGCAGTCTTTATTCCCAGCATTCTTCTTCGCTAGTGTGAGCCACTTTTGGATGACTGACGTGGGAGGAGCTGTCTGACGAGGTCCCCAATGTGATTCCTTTCTCCAACGCCACCGTGAGCGACAGGCCACTTTGGGATCACTATTTCAGCTTAGTCAGCTTCCACAGTTAGTCTAGCTTTTCTTCTTCCCCTGTTTAGCCTGCTGGTCATCGGTACTCCGACCAACAGCGAGCTACCTACTAGTGCAGTAAGACCTAGTGCGCATTCCCAGAACATTAGATTTATTTCATAGTGATTTTCCAATTAGATGTCAAGAAAATTGCATAAAAACCCAAAAATGCAAAGTTGATAAAATTGGAAAATTTTGTTATTTTGCTTTAGATGCATTCCTAATAAAATATAAAGTGTGTAGATGTTCAAATTCTAAGATTTCAGCAAGAATCCTTAGTAGCCAGTTGGATGCCTTTGAAGGTGAGTGAACAATCTTCCTAACATAATAATCCCCTTTATGTTCTGATATGATAATCATATGTGGACCTTCATGATTTTTGAGAAAAATGGAATTTTATGATATGATGTCATGATTTGTCAAACTTATT
>JANHAO010015476.1:0-14808 GCA_026873985.1 Saraca asoca | reverse complement strand
CCACTTGGGATCTTTAGGACTGAAGAAGGAAGCTTCAACTTTAGAATTAAGTAGCTTAAGTGCTTTCTTAGACTTAATGCATCTTAGTGTCTTATACCGATTAATGGAAGCCCCTTGGTTAATGAACAAGTCCATCAGTGCCTCAAATGTACCTGGTTCCATCAATCGTATCTCAAGTGGGCCCACAGACTTGTCATAGTTCTGGCAACATTTGTATACATAGTCAAGTTGTTTATTTTGTATACTTATCATAGCTCTGCGACTAGGTGTTTAGCCATTCTGTATTTTTGGTCGCCGTTCGGTCGCTAATAGATTCTGCCATCAAAAATCGTGTTTTAGTGACTGAAATTTTTGATCACTAAATTACAATTTTCTTATAGCGTTGCCTGAGTTTGGTATCTCGTATTTGTTTATTTTGTATCGAGAGGTTTGCTCACATTTTGTATCAATGGGTTTGCTTGGACTTTGCACTAAGAGATTTGCTCGAATTTTTTTATTTATTTATTGATCAAAAACAAACTTAACTATCAAAATTTTCTACATGTATTGCTTTCAAGATTCTTACACACAAATGAAATATTCTTTTAAGTGGAATATGTTCCAAGGCCGAAGGATGACATTTCCTTGCATAGTTTCAAGTCAATAAGCTCCATTTCCTAAGCTTTCTTTGACCTTAAAAGGGTTTTCCTATGCTGCTGTTAACTTCACTTGCTCATGGGATTTTCTAGCTCTTTCAGTTTTTCTTAGCATTAATGTCCCTGGTTTAAGGATCTTGGTTTGACCATTTTGTTGAAAAATTATGCTAGCTTGTTTTTGTACTCCTCTGAATGAATTTTTTCTAGATCTTTCTTATCATTTATAAGTTCTAACTCATTCCTCACCATTAGTTTATTTGTTTGCTCTTTATACTGGTTTCCCTACTTGCTCTCTTGTTTGAACTCCACTGAATCATTGTTTCTACTCCTAGTTAACTTGAATGGGGATTTTTTTTTATGGATGACTAAGGGGTTGTTCTACATGACCACATGATGTTTAGTAACTCTTCTAGCCATTGGCCTTTAGCTGCCTCTGTTGTTTCTTCAAACCTTCTAGTATCACTTAATTAGTAGTTTTGGCTTGCCCATTCATTGGAGGATGCTTGATTGGGGCAAAATTTTTCCTTATTCCTAACTTAATAATTAACAAATTATTTAGCAATTCATTCCCATTTTAGTAAAGAGGATGCTTGTTGAAAATATGCCTATAAAAGAATACCATGGCATTTTATTGGTGAACTATGCCCTGTTATCTAAAATGATCGATTATAGGAGAATAAACCTACAAGTGAATAATTTGATTCAAGAGGGTAAAAATATGTTACTTTAGTGAGTGTTTTATGATCTTTTGTCCTTGCATACGAGTTTCTAGAGGCATTTTTATGTGTTTTGTGTTGTTATTGTAGCAAAAGTTCGACCTTAATCTATTTTGTGAAATAGTTTACTGCTACTAATTGATATTTGCGTTAACCTATCACCTTGGGAAGAGGACCAATGAAATCCAATTCCTATTAGGCAAATGGCCAAAGAGAGGTAATCAGCTATTGTTCACTCGTAAGTTGTAGTAACATATGCCTATACTTTTGTCACTTTTCATATCCTTTTAAAAATTGTAAAGCCTTGCCTCTCATTGTTGGCCAATAATAATCGGATTAGATAACCTTTATTGCTAGTGCTGATATATCGATATAGCTTTCACATATACCTCCATGAAGCTCTTTGAGTACATATTCTACCTCTTCTAGCCTTAAACATCTTAGAGCTAGAAGTGCAAAGCCATTTTTATACAATCAGACATTTACCATGAAAAATACACCGCTCATCACTTTAACTTTCACTCCTCAATCTTATCTTCTGGCTTTTTCCTTTTCTTAAGAATTCAATTATAGGATTCATCCAGGTTCACTATTTTCTATATTCATGTTTTCACTTTCTTCAATGCTTGGGGTTTACATTGTTCTTGGATGATTATTTTATTGTTGACTACAGCCTTTGCATTGGCCAACTTCGCTAGGGCATCCATCAGTTATTTCCCTTTTTCGAGATTTGTCTCATTTCATATTTGAAACCACTCAACAACTGCTTGGCTTTTGTTACATACCAAGATATCATAGGTTCTCTCACTTCATAGGTTCCTTTGACTTGGCTTGTAACCAATTGTGAATCTTTCATTATAGATGTTCTCCAAGCACCTACTTCTTGAGCTACTTTAAGACCTACAATCAAAACTTCATATTCCTTTTTATTATTAGTAGTGTGAAAGTTGAACTTCAGAGAGTATTCTAGTTAAATTTTGTCTATGCCTTTTAAATGGCACCCACGCTGCTATCTTTTTTATTGAACGAGCCATCTACATACAATTTCCACTCTGGCTAGTTAGCCGATTCTTTTGTCTATGTCATTTCAACTACAAAGTCTACTAAAGCTTGAGCTTTTATGGCCTTTCTGGACTCAGACACTATCTCGTACTTTGAAAATTCTATTGATTAAGCACCCAATCATTTTACAAGACGTGGCTTTTGAAAAACATGCATGACTGGTTAATTTGTTTGGACCACTATTTGGTAGGCTTGGAAGTACAGTCTTAATCTTTTTAAGGCAAACGGCAATGTAAATGCTAACTTTTTAATATTTTGGTATAGGAGCTCTACTTCATGTAGGGTTTTACTAACAAAGTATACACACTTTTGCTCGCTACCTTCTTTTTTCATTATCATTACATTAACTGCCACTTTTGACATTGCAAAGCACAAGTAAAAAGGTTCACCTATCTTAGGTTTTGATAAGATTGATGGGCTAACCAGATAAAGTCTATATTTTTAACCAATTGATAAAAGAGAAAGAACCTATCTTCAGACCTAGACATGAAACAGGTTAAGGTTGCCTATCATCCATTCAATACTTGCAACTCTCAAGCGCTCATTAAACTCTTCATGTTGATAATAGCTTGGCATTTTCCAGGATTCACTTCTATCTCTTGCTCGATCAACATGAAATCGAAAACCTTTTTTGCTCAGACTCTAAGGGTGTATTTTCCTGGATTTAGCCTCATTTGGTTCTTTTTCAAGACATTAAATGTCTCTTTTAGGTCATATAGTGTTTTTGCATATATTCTGATTTTACTAGCATATTATCCACATAAACTTCTAAGTTCCAATCAATCTGCTCTACAAATATCTTGTTCATCATGCATTGATATGTTGTGATTGCATTCTTGAGTCTAAATAGTATTACCCTATAACACCTTGATCAGTGAAAAAATTCATTTTCTCTTTGTCATTTGGATGCATTTTTAACTGATTGTACCATAAGAATGCATTCTTGAAACTTATTATTTAGAAGCAAGATATGATACCAACCTATTGGTCTATATTGGGTAATAGGTATGAATCATTTGGCCAGGAATGTTATATGAGATACCTCTCAGATGAAGCCTACATCTAGTAACTTTTAGATCTCGTCCTTGATCACCTTTCACCTTTTGATAGTAAAATTTCTCTTCTTATGTTGCATAGGTCTTGTGATTGGGTATAAAGCGAACCTACGACATGTGATGGAAAAATTTATCCTTGACATATCAGTCAACCACCAAGCTAATACCTCTGTACGCTTCTTGAGCAAATTCATTAGTTTTTCTCATTCGACGCCAGGTTTACTCCCACATTTACTACATGAGCATTATCCTTTCCAAATAGCTTGGCTTCAATAAACTTTATCATGGGTTTTGGTCGATTGTTATTAAGGTTCTAGATGTCGAGCACAACTATTTCTATTGATTGGCATTCTTCTATCACTGAATATTTGTATGATGATTGGTTTTGGTCCCGTTGGTGCTTTTTCTTTCTTGCTCTACTTTTAAGCTTATCATATAACATTTTCGAGCTATTTTTTGGTCTACTCTAACCTATCCCACCTTGTGGGAGCTAGGCACTTCATTAGCATATTTGGCATGGACATCATAGCTCCTGGCTTATTTAACGATGTTTAGCCAAGGATAACATTGTAAGCATTATTGTGAGTTGCCATAATAAAGAAGTCGACATTCGGGCTTTGGACCTATAAGGTTGTACCTGTCATCATTTGCAAAGTTAATGTTCCTTGTATTTACCTATTTTCTTGAAAAATCCATCAACGCACCATTCTAAGGCTTATACATATTATATGGTACATCTAGTGCTTTGGTAGTGTGCAAGTAAAGTATGTTATTGGAACTCCCCTGATTAACTAATATCCTCTTCACTAAGAAATTGTGAATGAGAGCTATGATGACCATCAGGTTATCATGGTCTCTATCAATACCATCAAAGTCTCATTCTATAAAGAATATGGTTTCATATTTTTAGCACTTCATTTTTGCTTCTACATTCAAAATTTGTCACAAATGGCACTTTATGGCATTCTTTGAGTGCCTTTCTCCTGTAAATCCTCCTACAATTGTATCGAATACAGAGATTCAACTAACATGATCTCATTTATTTTTCTTTGCAGCAAGCAATCTCTTTCTCAGTTAATAAGGTCTCGTGAACCCAGAACTTTTATACTTTAACAAGTGACCTATCTAAATTATTTGCTCAAATTCATTCTTTAGTGTGAATTTTCAGTCTCATGGCTGTAATCTTTATGAAATTTACAGTATTTACTCTTGTTGGCTAGAGAAAACATATGCTTTTTTTGTGGTGGTAATTTCATTAGTTTTACTGCTCATACATCATTAACTATTGTGTTAATTGGGGGTACATAATTACTTATAATTGCTGAACCATTCTCTCAATGGTGCCCTTTCCCTATCTTTATGATCCACAAACAATCGGCCTTAGCTTTCTTTCCCTAAAAGCCTTTCACCTTGCTCTTCTAGATGCTTCCATCTCCTCCACATTGATATACTTTTCCAATTGTGCCGGGAGTTCTGCCAAGGTTAACACAAGACACTTGGCCAATGACAAAGAGAAGTGACTCATCCATAACTGTCACAACCTAAACTCCTAGTCATGACTAGTGTGAATATCAATCCTTGATTGATAATCACCAACCTTTAACCTGTCTCTATTATTCATTTTTACTCATACTTATTTTAATATTTCTCACTCTTATATACTCAATATCAAATGATCAATAGGGCAAACTTATAGATAAAGGAAGAAACATTGATATATAAACATGTTTTTATTATGTACAAAGGCACCACTGTCATGACCCTTTTAGACTTTTGTTCAACAAGCTTTCAACAAGTTCATAACATACATCTATTCGTAAAAGACTTTCTATTATGGTGGTATTTACATTAACAGTGACTTTCACGAAGTTATCACCCATTCTTATGTTTTAGAGGTGGGTTAACAGCAATTTCTTAAGAATCTGAAAAATAATCCACAAAAGAGTGAGCCTAGGGCTCAGTGAGATAAAATCATACATAACTTATGAATTCATCAACATTTCACCAGACACATATACATCATATCTTCAAAAAGCATAACTCATGCTAGAATTATCCAACATATTATAAATACTGAGGGAATCAACCTATGAGTAATATCATAATATATTTTAATTATCACACTATAAAGAATCATGATTTTCTTATGGTCTCAAGCTATCCTCATTAATCATTATAAGTTCAGATCATAGTACCATAATGTGTTCAGCATTTCACAAGATTCAGTCTTTACTTGATTTCAAATCATATTATCATGTCATATTAAATCTTCCTCGGGATTTCTTAGAATAACAGTTATAAATCTTACTATTCACACAGCTTCAAGCCATTAGCAACTATATCACATCATTAAGTCATATTTTATCACATTCTAATGAATTCAAAATAACAATTCCAATAAACAACATAATAAAGAATAACAATGTAAATCTCCTTGTTACTCCGATCCAGCCATAACCACTCATTCTAATCTTGTACCTCCTGCTCCAGCTTTATGCCCTTCTGCCATATTGGAATGAGCAGATCTAGGATCCAGTTTATTATTTCCTGCTATATCCCATCATTCTCATATTAAGCCTCAAAGAACTTTTAAAATTTCAATCATTCTATATCATGTATGAGCTTTTCACCATATAACATTGTCAAACTTTATACCATACTATTATTCAAAGTAATTGCATTTGATTGTCAAACTTTATACCATACTATTACTCAAAGTAATTGCATTTCTACAATCACTGCCATTTATCACTTGTCATCCCATGTTTCATGGGGAATTTTGAAGTATCTTAATAGCATCATTTCTTATCATTGTCATATCATATGTTTCATTTTCTATCAACATTATAATCACATATTTCTCATCACATTATCATGATATCATTCATTTATGTTTCATCATCCGTATATATCTCATATCATTATCATTATATATCATCTATCATAGTCATCATAGCTCTAAAGGAATTTTCCAACAAACAACATTCCTTAATCATATGGACCTCATTCCATTACATTATAGCCACACGTATTCATTGTCACATTAACATAACAAATATCATGTTTATTTCATAATGTCAATGTGTAGATAACATCTCATTACCGTTATAAGTACATACTCTCAATCATACTATTTTTTTTATATAACTATCTATATTGTTTTCATAACCTTTGCCTATAAACAATCACTAGGTTGTTCAATATTAACTTAGAAGTTACTCATTTAAGACTTCTTGTCCACTATATTTAATTTAGTTACATTTTAGTTAAGTTTAGACACAAGGAATTTAAGAGAGTTCTTAGAATGAAAGAAGTTTGAATTGAATGAGTGGAAAAATTCTATAGGTGAGACCAAAATTGCGATTAGAATTGGATTTGAAATTTGAGTAGAATTACAGAAATTTAGTTGAAAATACGAGTTTACATGCCAAAATGTGCAACTTTTCAGGAAGTTTTCATGATTCTATGCATCCTTCAGTTTCTGGGCTCACGATCATGCTCGCGATTCTACTCGACCTTTAGTTTTTGGGTTTATGATCATGCTTATGATTCTACTTGTAAGAGCAAGAATGGTAGGAAAATAGTAAAAAATAGGGAAAATAACTTCCAACTCTACATTATGTCATAGGTATTCAACACAACATATTTTAAGTACTTAATCATGCATAAGACTCAACTATTTCAACAGAAAACTAACCATTCTATCATCAAATTTACTCAAACTCAAACTTTGCCTTAAAATCATAAGTATCCATTTTCTTCAACTTGCATTATATTTCAATAGATTATAAGTAGTAAACATATTATAATTTACAAGAAAGGTAAGAATTACTCATTTTAGCAGTTAGAAACAAACAAATCTCACTAAAATTTTCAATATTCTTCAAGAACACAAAAGAATAGCATTTTAGCTTTCAGATTTTTCAAAGATTTTTCCTCTTCAACTAGTCATCTATGATTAGATTATGATTCTATTTAACAGAAACAAGCTATATCTAATAAATTCAAGCTCTAAAATACCATCAAAATCAGTTTGATTCATGGGTTGAGTAGTGAAGTGAATAGTGATAATAGATTTAAAAAATTTATTACTTAAATTGTACTCCATGAATCAACAAGATTTTGATGTCAAATTGAAGAAGAGGAAGAGAGGAATTAATTGTAAAAATATAAGAAATTTACATGAAAGGATGAATGATTACTTGAAGAGAAAGAGTTTGTAGAGAAAGAGTGAACTTAGTGAAGAAGCAAATGGTTGCATGAAACAATCAGAATTGGCCAGAAAAAGATAAGAGGAACCGAATTTGTGAGAATAGAATGGGAAAAAGAAGAAAATATGAGTTAACTTTCCTTATTGACTCATATTGCCTTAAGCCATTTTTCCTTATTTTCTTAACTTCGAGTTCATAATTAACATACTCATCGATCACCAACTATCGTGAATTTTTGTCACAAATTAGTTGAATTAATTACTTGTGTAATGATTATAAGTTTACACTTGCTGGACAATTGTAACCCTAGTTTTGATCTTTCCAAAGTTTTTTGAAAATTAAATTTCAAAAATACAAATTTTGCTTCATGAGTATCTGGATTGAAAACTTCCATTTTCTAAAGATTTCTATCATTCATAGAATCTTTTTCCATAATATCTCAACATTTTGTATCCCAAAATGTACAATTTTAAATTCTTAAATTTTTCAAAGTTACTTTTTTCATATTTTTCCAAAAAGCTAGTGTTATCAAAATTCATTTTAGAAAATTCAGAATGTTACAGTAACCCTGAAATCAACTGGTGGATCACCACCCATTCATTTAAGTTTTTAATCTCTAACACTAAATTATTGAACCTTGCAAGATATTCCTGGAGTGTTTTGCACTTTTCTTATTGGAAATTCAATAACATAGCTCGTAGTGAAGTGGGTAACGAACAGATATGCGAATTGCTTGAATTGGGATATAGATTGCTTGAGAAATATGTTAAACTAATGCAACCTTGCCTTTTTCAAGGTTATCGAAAATACAGGGCACATAATGGCATTTAGAACACCTGGAAGGAGCATTAATGCCTAGAAAGCCTTCAAATATTCTTGTAGGTTTGCAATGGCATCATAGGCTTCTAAATGAGTTAAGGACTTGAACTAGGTGGTAGTAAAGTATTCATGATATGGTTGGCAAACAGGTGAGGAATCCTATAGGGTGATTGATGTTGATGTGTCATAAGTACGAGAAAAATCAAGGTTTGAAGGGTAATATGGCTCATGAACTAGTGGTCTAGTTGTTAAAGGTTGGATACTATACATAGGTTGGTAAATGGTAAATAGTAGGGGGTGCCTTGACTGGCAATCAGAGGCCCCATGTCAGATGATGTAATAGTAGCTGATCAAGGATATGTGAGTGGTGAAAGCTTTAGCTTTGTGTTTGTAAGGAGATTTGATGGGTATGAGAACGGATTTGGTAAGTTGGTTGTGGTTGGGTGAGTTTAAGGATTATTGATCAACACATGGTGTGGCAGGTTTTCTATATGTACCAATGAAAGTAGTGAAGAAGAGTATGTTGTTAGTTGATAGTGGAGGTGTTGCAACTGCTCCAACTTTGAATGCAAATAGCGAAATCGTTCGGTGAAGGCATCTCGCTTAAGCTTCACCTTTATTTGATGGGCTTTTTATTAAATCTATAACGAATGCTTAACCTTTTCCAAAGTAAATGGTTGATTCTGAGGAACTAGAGGTAAAGAACTCTAGTCTCTTCCTTCAATTGCAATAGCTTTTCCTCTCTGAGGCATTGAAAATGGGCAAAAACCACATGAAATGTAGGTAGCACAAGGGTTACAGACAACACCAAATGAAGTATCTTGAGAACCCTAAAGTAATTCCTCTAGAGTAACAACACTAAAGGTGAGTAGAACTTAGATCTATACTTAACGGTCATTCTTATTTATAACATTTGGTAGGTGCTCATTTGGTGTGATTTTGGGACCAGCTACAAGATTCTCACCAAAGGAAGATGTATAGTGTGACTAGGTCCCCAACGGGAGTGATCATGTAAAGTGAGTATATTCTAGTTAATCATCTATATTCAATTGTCTAGGGTAAGCCGTCGAAAGTCCTTACGTATTCTAATAATCTCTCCAATATGGATCAATTAGTCAACATCTTAGTTAGTCAGTCCACTCATAAGTTGGTGTTAATTACATTTATTACATTATGTGCAAAATATTTAAATATATTATACTCAACAATTCTTTATCAAAATTATATTTTATTGAACTACTCTTTATCCACTACTTTGAAAACTACTTTCATCGATAATGATTTATTACTATTTATAATTATAATTCATAATGAACCTAATAAACTAATAATACATGCATTAATGTCTGAAAATATTATTAACGAAAATTAAATTAACCTAAAAGATTAAAACATCATTTTAGTCCCCATAAATATAAGTTTTTTCAATTTAGTTCTTATCTGATTTTTCATTTTCAATTTAATGTCGAGTAGATTTAATTTATTTTAATCAAATCATTTTATCTATCTACTTTACATTCTATCAAGTAAAATGATAATTTAGATGTCTAAAATGTTATATGATGCCACCCAATGTTCATGTGAATATAAAATATAACTTGTATAAAAAGATTAAGTATTTATATAAATTAAAATAACATGTATTAAATGATAAAAAAAGAAAAAATTCAAGTAGTTATCTTATGTTCCTACTTTTGAATTAAAATTATAAAATATGTTTATATTAGATAGGGTGCTATGTAAACACTAAAGGGTACTAAATCAAATTTTAGGCTTGCGTATCATCAATTTCATTAGTAAAGTTATAGATAAATAGAGAAAGAGACTAAATTGAATCTTTGAATGGCTAAATCGAGAATAAAAATTAAAAAATGATTAAATTAAAAAAACTTACATTTGTGAAGGAATAAAATAATATTTAGTCTACCCTAAAATGTATGTGATATTTTTGGGCCGATGCAAGCAATTTGTGGGATTAATCCAGCACCCGATGGGCTAATTTGTTGCAGGACATGGGGGCCCAGAAGACATAAACAATTGACTAATTTTCTGGGCTCCCTTTGATACTAAATTGTACTCTGTGACTCTGTGTAATTGTTTGAATCGGGCCAATCCGAGCTTATCATTTGAGTCTGATGGCCAACTTAGGTTTATTGGACCCAAAGCTCGAAGAAATGCAACCGAAAGCTATACCAGGAAAAAAAAAAAAAGACAGAAACCAAAGAAAGCCAAGCTCGCCTGACTGAAAAACCAGCATAAACCCTAGCTGCTGCCAATCCTGCGCAACTCTCACATATAAGAAGCTTGATTTTCATTTTTCATTGGATTCTTCGACTTCCTCTCGCGGCACTGAACATTGACCTAGCAGACTAGGGTTTTCTGATTGTTTTTTCTCTGGTAATTTCCCTAATTATGTTATGTGCATCTCTGTTTCTCTCCTGATTCTGCTAGTGTGTTGCGGCTGCTGAATAATGCTTTTGCAGACTTGGGTTTTCTGATTCTTTTTCTCTAATTGTCAACTCTAATTCTCTCTTTATCTACTAATTCATCAAATGAAATGTGGTCATCATCAGGTTTTCCGTAACCGCATCTGATCTTCACTAGCAACAATGGCTGAACGTGGTGGTGGAGAGCGTGGCTTTGGCCGTGGATTCGGTGGTCGTGGCGGACGCGGTGATCGTGGCCGTGGCCGCCGCAGAGCTGGGGGTCGCCGTGAGGAGGAGGAGAAGTGGGTCCCTGTCACCAAACTTGGCCGTCTCGTCAAAGAGGGAAAAATCCGCAGCCTTGAACAGATTTACCTTCACTCTCTCCCAATCAAGGAGCATCAGATCGTCGATACTTTGGTTGGTCCTAGTCTTAAGGATGAGGTCATGAAGATCATGCCGGTCCAGAAGCAAACCCGGGCCGGTCAGCGAACCCGGTTCAAGGCCTTCGTTGTTGTTGGTGACGGAAACGGTCATGTCGGTCTCGGTGTGAAGTGCAGCAAGGAGGTTGCTACTGCAATTCGTGGTGCCATTATTCTGGCTAAGCTTTCTGTTATTCCGGTGAGAAGAGGTTACTGGGGTAACAAGATCGGAAGGCCCCATACGGTGCCCTGTAAGGTGACCGGAAAGTGTGGTTCAGTCTCTGTTAGGATGATTCCTGCTCCCCGTGGTAGTGGTATCGTTGCTGCTAGGGTGCCGAAGAAGGTTTTGCAGTTTGCAGGAATTGAGGATGTGTTCACTTCTTCAACCGGCTCGACTAAGACTCTTGGAAACTTTGTCAAGGTTTGGTCCAAATTTTATTTATTTAATAATTTATCTGTCTTCTTTTAATGCTCGTGTCAAATCCTATGTATATTTGCATATTTTATGTCATAATTGCGCTTATTATTATTGTGATAACTTAATCATTATTAGTAATATGATATTGCTTGAATACAGTAGTTAACCCAAATTGTCAGATTTCAAAGAGCATAGTGCTTCTATTAATTGAGAAGATATGGTCATTTTGATGATGTTGAGGATTTCTGATGGACGAAAAGGATCAAGTACTTCTGTTTAGTTGTTTTTGTTGGTGGAAGCATCAAACTCCACATTTTTCTTAAACCTGTATTCCGAGTTGTGTCCCTAGCTTCATGAATAGAAAGTGAAAGAAAACTGAAAACAGAATTTCCATGTCAGTGTAATTTTGCGATCTTATCAAGCTTGCTAAACTGAAAGATGATTATTCTTGAATTGATAAAATAAATAGAACTCACGTGTTTTGTTATTCATTTGGTTACTTAGTACTGTTTGTTTTAAGTGTAAACATTTGCTTTTCCCTCATTTTGCTGCTATTGTGAATTTGAAAGTTTATTGCCTTGTTTTATTGAACAAGTTATAGGTCATGCTTGCATGTGGTGTTTCTAGAACCCCATTTGTTTCTGGTGGAGCAAGGGTGCTGTTCCTATTAACCATTAAGTTCATTGGTTAATTAACTCTTCACGGCAGTGTGATGTGTTAAAACAAGCTGATTTCTTTTGTTTGGTGAATCTAATGAATGTTTTAGAAGATGGGGCATGCCAAATTATGTTCTTTTTTTTTTTTTTTTAATCTTTATACGTTATGAATTATGAAAGCAGTAATTGTATTGCTAGAGAGTAGTTTTTGTTGATATTTATAATTGTTACCTGAGTTAATGTACATTAAGCCTTTCTCTTTGTACAGGCAACCTTTGACTGTTTGCTAAAAACCTACGGTTTCTTGACTCCTGAGTTCTGGAGAGAGACTCGCTTCACAAAGTCTCCAATCCAAGAGTACACAGATCTCTTGGCGAAACCAACTGGAAAGGCCGTGATCCTCGAGGAAGACAGGATTGATGCTTAAGCTCGCAGTTTTGATGTCATGAGCCACAATTTTGCTTTAGGGACTAGTAATTATATATTTTGTTCGTTAAGTTAGTTTCCCTTTTTTTGTTCTGAGGAACAGATAATTTACTCTTTCATTTGTTCGGTTTCAACTTTAAAATTGAATGGATTTTTTTTCCGGAGTTGCAAATATAAGATTGTGTTATCTTGTTCATTTACGGGGTTTTACACGAAGTGTGTTTCTGCTTGAATCGCCCAAGTTATCCTACCTTCCTATTTTGCTACATAAAAAAAATTGTAACTTTATTGTCAAATGCCATAATAACTCCTTGAAGATAATTTTAACTTTTTACTAAAGAAGTTATAATTTTTGAAAAGTTTTATAAATAAGATGAGTACTTACCATCAAAGTTTATTAAGAGTTGGTTGCTTTACATCAAAAGTAATTTCTAGTTGCCTCACACAAAAAATATTAAAATTATTTGATTGATAATAAGAATTGAAAGTTTTTTAGAAAATTCTTTTTGTTTATGTATTATAAGTTGGTCTTATGAATTAATTTGATAGACTAACTTGTTTGGTTAAGGATGAAATATGACATAAAAATCAAATATAAAGAGGAGATCATTTTATGTGAATTTGGAAGTAAATATATTTGTGTTATTTTTCCTATTTTGGGATTATTTGTATCTTTTTAACATAAATTATTTATCTCATTCAAGTAGAATAAATACATGATTGCAATATAGATTCCTTTTCAAGTTGGGAAGGCCCTTTATGTCAACTCTTGTTTACTTTTGTCATAAGGGTTTTTGCTTAGAATGTACTTTAGAGGTGTGTTTGATGACTCAAATAGCCACTGAGATATGGATTAGGGATTGGAGTGTAGTAGTTTAAGAACTCTTCTTACACACTCAACTATGTGATGAGGCATAATAATAAAATGTAGTTATCTCTCTCCCTATTCAAAAAGTTTCTTCTTAATATACATTAGAGGTTACTTACCTAGGGCATTCTTTGAGACTTGATATGTGCGGATGCTTCAATTATATGCTCATGTTTATTTATAGATATGATGCACATAGAATTTTGGTTGTATAGGCAATCGAAATTTATTTTTCCCTGTAATCTATCTAAGTATGATCTAAGTTTATAGGAAGGTTGACACATTAGCTAATAGTTGGCATTATTTGCTGCACGGTACAATTAGAAGAGCTACCAACCCGTGATACTAGGGAATGGTAGGTAAGTAACTGTTTACATTTTATGGGAACTTATTTCCCTATTTCTGCTATTTTCTAGAAAGTTACATTTCTCACATAACTTTCTTTGTTAGCCAAAAGACCTCTTAGTCTAGTGGTATTGATTTATTATTTCACCATAAAGGCATATCAGTAATGATGGATTCTCCCTTTTGGCAAGGACTTGTTTGGGACCTTTGGCTTATTATTTCATCGTAAAGGCACTATTGGTGATGATGGATTATCCTTTTCAACAAGAACTTATTTGACATTGAAACTCTTCAACTGGAATGGATCGATGAAGGGGAATTATATGTGATGATGGAGTGACCTATGCATAGAACAAAGTCAGTAGTGCACGTCCTTTGAGTACACTTTGAGTTCGAGTTAGTTTTAGAAATAGAGCTTTAATATCAGTAGTGAAGATGATCTTGCAAAAGGGTACCTAGAAGTTTCTATAGGCACTGATCACACCAATTGGCATGCTTTTAGGCATATAAGGAGCATTTACATGTTCATCACACATAATTGGTGTGTTTAAGATTCTCACCTAATGGTTGATGTTATAGCCATATCATTTGTGCATGTTTCTAAGCATACCAATTTGCATAAGGTTGTTAATAGGCTTTCTCTCTTCAGTGGGTTTGGCAGCCAAGCTTGTTAGTCTGATAGGTGCCCTAGGGCTAATGTGATTGAGCTCTATTGTATCTATGACTGTACATTCTGTATTGATTTGATAATA
>JANHAO010015475.1:0-14830 GCA_026873985.1 Saraca asoca | reverse complement strand
TTTTGTGTAACCCTTTTTTGTTTTTTTTTTGTTAAAAAAAAAAAGAGAACCCCCCCCCCCCCCCCCCCCCCCGCAACAACTCATCATCCCTTTCATTCTCACAGACGACCACGACCTTTTAACTGCCGGTGGCGTTGTTCCTCCTTTAACAACCAAAATGTAAACTCTTCTTCTGTCTCTGCCTTGCTTGTGCGGAACCAATAAGCATATTTTTTCTCTTTCACAACTTGATTTTTCTTTTGTTTTGAAATGGAATTTAAGTGGTTAAAAGGTTTTTATTCAAATTAGAAACTAAATTTAGGAAATGATTGGTAATCAAGGTTATTAGGTTTTGATGAACTTAGTGGAAGGACCATTTTGAAAAGTCAAGATTTAAGATATAATTTGAAGTTATATTTTTATCTTAGAAAATGAGTGGATAATTTTTTTTTTTATAATTGTTATACAAAAGCTTAATTTAATTACTAATTGAATATGAGAATTACAATACGTCATGATTCTAAATTAATTTAAATCTTTACTAGTTACTCATATTTGAATGTGAAATTGTATGTTATATTAAATAGTATGTATATTTTTGTTGACGTCGGATTTCGATTCGTACGGATGGTCCCAAAATCCGGCCAACAGAAAGAGTTTGGGGATCCAATTGCTACTTCTGAAGTGCAAAAGAGATGGTCTGAGAGGAAGAAAGAAGAAGAGGAGCGATGTTTTTAATGTGGTTCGATTAAATCTAGGCGGCACCGGACCCTATGTCCATGGCAGAGATTTTATTAATGTGCAGAATTGTTTGTACAGAGTTCTGCCAGTCTCCCCTTATCCCTTCTAACAATGTAATCCTATTTGCAGAGGAATGAGGAGTTACATGCATTAATTACAAGCTACAGTTGTGTTACATCAAGATATAAATGGAAAAGATAACAAAAGGCTACAATTCAGCTATTACAGAATGTAGGTTGTGGGGTGGACCCCTCCTGTCGGTTGTGGACTTGCATTTGTCTACATCTGTAGCTTGGTGCTGTTTTACCGTGTGAGATGCTTGGCGTCCCAAGTTGAGATTCCTCACTCAAGACCGTTGTGGCAAGCTCAGTGCTGTAGTAGCGAGGTAGCGAGCTCAAGTAGGATGGTCAACCATTTGTCGAGCTGGCCTTCGGGTCACTTCGCTGTATCGCTATCTTCCAACGAGTGAGGTGGGACTTGCTTCACCAGATGATATCGGGACGACTTTGCTGTACCGCTTTCTGAGGAAGGGTGAAGCGAAGCTTGCCGGGCCCCTTTTGGTGAGTTAGGTGATCGGGCCTCAGGTCTACCGCGATCTCCCGAGGTTGATTTTTCACCTATAACAATTTTATATTTGGAAAACTGGTTTCATGTGCTTGATGTTAGAAATCTTGCTATATTGAAGTGGTGGAATATTTGAAACTTTTGGCAAATGCACTACTTGAAATTGTTAAATGAATTGTCAAATGATTGAATATATGAAATAATTAGAAATGATTCATTCATCTTTTGTATATGAATATTGTTTCACAAAAAACGTAAAGTCTTGAATTTCATTATGAAATGGTAATTTGGATCCTTGAAAAATTCCTTTAGAAAACCTTCGAGTGTACTTATGAATAGAATTGAACCGAGAAAAGAAACTGGTGGAGGATAATTATTGTAAGGATAAGGTGAATGATGACAACTAAATACTATTAGGTAAGATTGTCTATAGGAATTCACCATAGTATTCTAATTGCATTTTTTGAGATTTTGTATTTTCAGGATACTGGTATATTTATGAAATATTTTATCTATCTTTCATCTTGATGGGTATATTTGGAATCACATGTTGAGTCTCTTATTTTATCTATTTAAGAAAAAAAATATAATGTAGAAGCATGTTCATTTCCAGCTTCAACCCCCCATATCAGATGTAAACCTTGGTTTTGTGATATCTATTGAAATGACTTTTTCAATTGTTCAAATGGTACCCTTATATTTGATGAGTTATGAATTTTGAGTTTCAATGGCTTGGAGACTAAAATTATCAATTCGCAATATGTTTCATAAATGTGTGTATATTTGGTTATAATGGACTTTGATTGGTTATATTTTTGATGAACCATTGATTCCTGGTGAATTATTCACTCACTGGGTTTTTAAGAAACTCACTCTATTTTTTTAAAATTATTTTTTTAGAGTTTGAGGCCACCTCTATTGTCCTTCGTCATCCACCTAGACCTAAACCTGCTCCTTGACTAGGTAGGCCTCCTTTGTAGAGCACGAAGGCATTTGTTTGGAGTTATTTTAGTAGTTGGTTAAGTTGAGTCTTCCTGTATGCATATGTAGATATTACCTAGTGGATTGTGTGTGTTGTTCTATTTGAGCATTGTGTCACATTTTGTTTGTTTATACAGGTCTTGAATAAGGTGTATGGCCCTTAGTTGTTATGCTGGCCTATAGCCTAAGGTTCAGAAAATAGAGAAAACTCTGCTAGATTTTTGTTAGAAATATGAATAAGCATTTTACTAAAGATATTAGTATTTTTCTTTCACTTATCCCTCTTGTCATGCATAGTTTTTAGTTTTCAAGTCACAGCATCAAGAGTCTTACTGCATGGTTTACGCTACTAAGAAGCCACCCCTAGCTGACTTTCTATGCCGATCACATGTCAAGAATTGGGGCACGACAAAGTTGGTATCAAAGCTAAGTTTAGAGTCTAGGTGCATAATTTAGATTTTTCAATTGCCAAAATGGGATAAACATATTAAGTTCATGTTGGTGCGCTCAGGAGCATGAAACATGAGTAAGGAAATGTCGACACCCACACCAAAACATATGTTGAGAATCTCCATAATTTCTAAACCTTCCATTTCTGTATATGTACATCTGAATATTGCTTAAAATAATTCTTCTTTTTTATCACAAGGAAATGTCACCCAGGATTAGATCCCTAGCTCGAATTGGATGCCAATTCGAAGAAGTGTTCGAAAGAGCTTCTCATGAACCATCATCTTCACCACCACCTCAAGGTAACGGTAGAAGTAGAACCAAAGCTAAGGAAATGTTGCAAGTAAAGAAGTGCAATCAGAAACTTATCAATTAGAGATAGCAACTCTTTCCATTTTTGGAACTTAAGCAAGTCCTTCTACTTCTGATGCCTCAGAATGGGCCAAAAACTTGCAAAGAGCCATAAGTAAATTTGTATATGAATTGATCTAACAAAAGCTTCAAGGCGAACAACATAAAGGGCCAGAAACACATGCACCACCACCTCCTCCACCTCCTACAGGATTAACATCTATGAATTTTAGAAACTACCTTTAGGAGTTTTATAAGCTCAAACCTCCCTGTTATTCAGGCATTAGATCATTAGTGGATCCTCTTTTATTTCTATATCAGATTGAGAGATTATGGCAAGTCCTTAAGTGCCTAGAGGATGTTGCAGTAAGGTTAGTTGGATTCTGATTGGATGGATCAGCTATGAATTAGTTTTAGGGTTGGGAGAGCCATAGAGTACCCGGGTGGATAGCGGACACTCAGGAGACATTTCATAAGATTTTCTTACAGCAGTTCTTTCTCAAGGGACAATGGCATGCAAAATTACAAGAGTTTATCAATCTTAAGCAAAAAGGATTATCGGTTTCTTAGTATGCCTTCCAATTTCTCTACTTATCCTAGTTTGCAAGACATATGATCTCTACTGAAAGGCACAAGGTCAGAAAATTTATTAATGCCCTTAACAATAATTACTTCAATGTTATTTAGGTTTCTAAAGGGATCACACATGAACAAGTCTACAATAGGGCTATAGAATTAGTAGTGAGATTTATAGAAAGGAAAAAAGAAAAAGAGGCCTAAAGTAGTACAAGAAAGAAATCAAGATACGAAGGTACTAGTGGAGATCCCAGAAGACAATGATCTTTAGCTTCTAGTGCACCTTCTTCATGGAAGCATGATGTACTATTTTCATCTAGGGCCCTATGTTAGAATAGTCAGAGTAAGAGGCCGGTAGGAGTTATTTCTATGCATGATCGACTTTCTAGGGGATCTAGTTCTACTTATCCCATTCTAGTTAGACTAGTGACACTATGACTGTGCATGACTTATGGTAGAGTGCATCATGGGAGAATGGAGCCTATTTAAAGTGTGGCCAAATTGGTCATAGAGTGAGAGATTATTCATATCGAGTAGCCCCACATAGTGGTAGTAAAGTGACAGGTGCATCAAGAAATGTTCCATCACATTCTGCAACATTCATGAGACCATCACCATTTGAATATGGTGGAAAGGGGAGAGGTAGAGGTCTTTCCAGTAGAGGTCGTGGTAGTGGAACTAGAGCTATTGTGTGAGTTTATGCTATGACTAAGCAAGATGCCTAGGGTTCCAATATAGTGGTTACAAGTACTTAATCAGTTGACCCTATTCAAGCTTATATGTTATTTGATCTAGGTGCAACTTACTCATTTATTTCCACTTATCTTGCATTACGACTTGCTAGACCCCGACTCTTTTTAGTATCATAATTGTTAGTATCTACCCCTTTAGGTCAAACATTGATTGTTTATGATATGATGTCTTCTTACTAAATTGATATGCAAGGAACTATTTTACCTGCTAATTTGATTATGTTAGATATGGTTGATTTTGATGTTATCTTGGGCATGGATTGGTTATCAACACATTATGCATGTGTCAGTTGTCACAATAAGTTGATTAGTTTTGGTATACCAGATGGAGATCCCATTTTGCTTCAAGGAGATAGGAGTGATGCTCCTACTAACCTCATTTGTGAATTGAGTGCAAGAAAGATGATTAGGAAAGAATGTGAGGCTTATCTAGCATATGTTAGGGACACAAAGCATTCAAAACAAAAAGTGGAAGATGTACTGATAGTTCAAGAATTCTCAAATGTTTTTCCAGAAAAGCTACCTAAAATGCCGTAAAAGTGAGAAGTTAAGTTTTGTTTTGATATTGCCCTAAGCACCGACCCCATTTCCATTTCACCTTATCAGATGGTGCCAGAAAAATTGAAAGTATAGTTATAAGACTTGGTTAACAAAGGTTTCATTTGACCTAGTACATCACCATAGGGAGCTCCCATTTTATTTGTGAAAAAGAAGGATAGAACTTTAAGACTATATATTGATTATAGGCAATTGAATAAAGTCATAGTGAAAAATAAATATCCATTATTGAGGATTGATGACTTATTTGATCAACTCTAATTTGCCCAATGTTTTTCAAAGATTGATTTACATTTAAGCTATCATCAGTTACAAATCTAAAAAGAAGACATTCCAAAAACTACTTTTCCTACTCGATATGGCCATTATCAATTTTTAGTGATGTCTTTTGAATTGATCAACGCTCAACTTTTATGGATTTGATGAATAGAGTTTTTCCTACTCGATATGGTCATTATGAATTTTTGGTGATGTCTTTTGGATTGATCAATGCTCTTGCAACTTTTATGGATTTGATGGATAGAGTTTTTTGACCTTTCCTTAATCGATTTGTAGTGATGTTCATTGATGATATTTTGGTTCATTATTGTAGAGGTTAAGAACATGAGTAACATCTCAAGATGGCTTTGCAAACTCTAGAGAACATCAATTGTATGTTAAATTCTTGAAATGTGACTTTTGGTTTTCCAATGTGACCTTTTAAGACATATGGTTTCCAAGGAAAGTGTTAGTGTCGATCCTAAGAAAATGGAAGTAGTTCAAAATTGGCCAAAACCTACCTCAATGACAAATATTCATAGTTTTTTCAGTTTGGCCAAGTATTATCACTGCTTTGTAAAGGATTTCTCCCAAATTTTAGTTTCTTTGACCAAGTTGACTAAAAAAAACTTCAATTTTGTATGGTTTGATCAATGTGAAACAAGTTTTTAGCAATTCAAAAAGTGTCTAACCATGACATCAATGTTGGCTTTACCTTTAAGTGGTGGCAATTACACAATTTGCTGTGATGCCTCCAAAATAGGTCTTGGATATGTTCAAATATAGCATGGCAAAGTTATACCTTACAGATCACTGTAACTCAAGAAACACAAGCTGAATTATTTTACCTATGATTTGGAGATGGCTATGGTGGTGTTGTATTGAAAATTTGGTGGCATTATCTTTATGAAGAGACTTGTGAGATCTACATTGATCATAAGAGCTTGAAATATATTTTTAAGTAGAAAGGCCTGAACCTAAGATAATGCCAATGGATGGAACTTGTAAAAGATTATGATTGTTCTATTTTGTATCATCCAAGCAAGGCCAATGTTATGGCTAATGCATTAAGTAAAAAATAAGCAGTGAGTCTTGCTTATATCAATGTGCAAAGAACACCATCATTTAACAGCTATATAAGATGGAAACCAGAGGAATCCAATTACAAATATCAAAACCTGGGATATTTCTAGCACACGTGCAAGTACAACTTCCTTTAGTTGATAGAATAATAGCCACATAGGTTCAAAATGAGAATATAAATAGGTTGCTTGATAGATTAAAGAAAGAGCCAGATTCTGGATTAGCAAAGGATGAACAAAGAACCTTGACTTATTATGGTCGAACTTGGGTGCCTAAAGTTAATGGATTATGAAAACAACTTATGCATATGGCCCACTCTTTGTCTTATGCTATGCATCTAGACAATAACAAGATGTACTAGGATTTGAAGGTAAGTTATGTGATGGAAACTCAAAGATCACTCAAGGGGTTATCAAGGGCTTTTAGGACATCTCGGATGGACTTATCCCAAAGGCTAATGCTAAGAAGATTAGGAAGACTCTTTGATGAGCAAAATATTTTCCCTATTTAATTCTCTCTCATTCTCTACCTCTTAGGATGTTAATTAAGT
This sequence comes from Saraca asoca, assembly GCA_026873985.1. NCBI lineage: Eukaryota > Viridiplantae > Streptophyta > Magnoliopsida > Fabales > Fabaceae > Saraca > Saraca asoca. Next base: position 7,987 of record JANHAO010015475.1, on the reverse strand, counting down.
CTAATTTAGTGAATTGGCCTTGTGTTGAGATTTGATCATCATTTTGAGCTTAATTGAATTACTTGCTTAATGGTGGATTTTTGACACTATTTCAAGTTTTGGGCTATAACTTGAGCTCTAAATATCCGATCAAGTCGATATTTATATGGTTAAAAATCTAAGAGAAAGATCTATAACTTTCATGCCAAGGCTAGAACCCAATTCTACCATTTGGACTTGAAATTTGCTATGAAGTCATGCCAGAGTGTTTGTTTAGATTGACCTTTTCATAATAATTGAATCATAACTAAAACTTCAATAGGTCAAATAAGGTCAAACCAAAGCCCAAAGGTTCTTAAAGTCCAGCCTAATGATTTCAAGATTTAAACTTAATGAAACTATGTAGTTTTGAAGGTTAATATAGAGGCTAAAGTGAGACCAGTGTTTTTACTATGTAGAGAATTAGTTTTGTGTTTGAACTTTTTGTAATAGCTTAGGCTTTTAATTTGAGCTGACTTGTTTAGTATTTTTGATGGCCTTGTTGCCTTGTTAGTTCAGCCTATTGTGGTTTAATAATAGCTATTATGGAAGACTTGTTTCCTTAAGAATGGAGATTACTCATTTTATGAAATTAAAGAGTACTCATATTCTTGAGAGCTTCTCTCTTAGGGTTCTTCATGAACTAGTGACTTATCAAAGATTTTTCCTTTTTATGGCATCAAATCCATCATTTGTCACTCTACTTTTACCTATTTTAAATGTGGTGTGAATATCCTTCTTTTTCCTTTCAATTTAGTTGTTGAATTTTGGAGGATTCATGGGCATCTCAATGGGAGATCACATCACTATTGGTAGGAAAGAATGTAATGTGACATAAAGGATTTTGTTTCCTAATGCCTTACATATTAACAAGTTAAAGCTGAACATCAAAAACCTATAGGTTTACACTAAAATTTAGAGATTCTTGAGGGGAAATAGGAGAAAATAACCATAGATTTCCTTACTAGACTGCCAAGGATTTCAAAGAGTTCTGATTCTATATGGGTGATCATAGATTGTTTGATGAAGAGTGCCCATTTCCTTCTAGTAAAGACCATTTATTCAGCTTCCTAGTATGCTCAGTTGTACCTGGATTAGATTATATGTCTTCATGGTGTTCCATTGTCTATTATATCCAATCAAGGCACTTAGTTTATAGCTCAATTTTAGAGATCTTTCAACAGGCCTTGGGTTCATAACTTCACTTTAGCACAGCTTTACAACCTCAAATAGATGGACAATCTGAAAAGACAATTCAAGTTCTAGAAGACATGCTTCGAGCTTATGTTTTGGAATTTGAAAATAGTTAAGAGTAATATCTACCTTTGATTTAATTCACCTATAACAACAACTACCATTCTTCAATTCAAATAGCTCATTTTAAAACACTATATAGGAGGAAATGTAGATCTCCCATCAATTAGTTTGAGGCAGCAAGACAAAATTGTTAGGCTTAGACTTTATTCAAGATGCTAATGAGAAAGTCAAGATTATTAGAGAAAAATTGATAACTACTCAGAGTTGTCAAAAGTCTTATGCAGACAAAAGGAGAAGAGGTTTGGATTTCCAAGTGGGTGACTTAATATTCTTAAAAATATCACCCATGAAAGGAGTGATAAGATTTGGCAAGAAGGGAAAACTAAGTCCCCGGTACATAGGTCCATTTTCCATAATGAAGGGAATAGTCATCATGGCTTATAAGTTGAATTTACCTCCCGAGTTAGAGAGCATTCATCCTGTTTTTCATGTGTTTATGTTAAAAAGTATGTCCCAGATCTATTTCACATCTTTTTGTAAATCTCAATTGAATTGGATAATCTTCTGAATTATAATGAGCGTCCTATAGTTATTATATATCGACAAATCAGAAAACTCCGCTCCAAGGAATATCCTTCAATAAAAGTCTTGTGGTAAAATCATGGGAAAGAAAAGATGACTTGGGAACCCAAACTGGTCTTAAAAGACAAATATCCCTATATTTTCACATAATGTACTGGTATAAATTCATCTATTCTAATGTTGTTAAAACTGTAACTTTAATAGTTAGTGAAAGTATTTTGTACTATCCCAGTGCAATTATACTTATAGAATTTGAGGGGAAAGAATTTGTGACACCTGCTATATCATATTTGTTTTAGAAAAAAAACAAACAACCAACCAATTTAGAAAGCAAATTAAATTAGTAAGTATTTTGAGAGTTAATTGCTAAGGTGCTACTTATTTTACTACAAAATGACTAAGTAGTTTGACTTAAGATAAAAATTATATTTATTTGTGATAGGTATCAAGTAGACATAAAATATATTCTTTTAATCTTATTTTTAATCTATGTGTAATACTGTAAATAAAGTTTGTATATTAGAAAAATGTTTTAAAATCTTTTGTGGACATTATTGCTTTGTTTTGGTATCAAAAGCAAAAAGAAATTCCTAGTCTGACCTACTATCTGACTACATAGTTGCAAGTATGGGTCCGTCTTCCCTCTGCTTGTCTAGCTGGGTTACACTATCCTCCATAACTCCTCACCAGTTGCTACTGTCATGCCACTGGTGGAGCTATTCGGACCATCCCCTATGGATTTAGGAGCTACTTGTTGGAAATAGTAATTGTGTAATTTTAATATGTCTAAGTTCATGTGTCTTTTAGGATTATATTATTATGGTCCATTGTATGTGCATGTAATTTGAATGTGAAAGTACACGTATCTAGATATAAGTCATTTATGTATAGGTTCATATAGCTAGAATCATTTGTAGTTGTCAAAGAGTCATTTAAGTAATTATATATACCTATTGTATTCAAAGTTTATGTATGCCAAATGATAAGTGAAATTTATACAATACCTCTTCCTCCTCCCAACAAAGTGGTATCAGAGCTTGGTTCATAAGTTTTGAGAGATGGATTATGTTGGATTGTATCATATGCCAATTCCTCTTCTTACAAGAAGAAATTTTGATCTTTGGTGTATTCGCATAAAGGTATTTTTTAGAGGACAAAGAGTATGGGAGAGTGTAGAGAGAAGCTACACCCCACCACAAGATGAGGTTACTTTGCCTCAAAATGAAGAAGATGTTTTGGTAGAGGAAAATCAACAAGATCAACTAGCCTTAACATTCATCCATCAAAGTTTAGGTGATTTGTTGTTTGAGATTGTAGCAAATGCAACCATTTCAAAGCAAGCTTAGGACAATTTGCAAAAGGAGTTTAAAGGAGGAAGAGAAAAAGTAAGAAAGGGGAAAAAAAAGGAAATCATGAAAAATTCAACAAAAGGAATGTTGAATTTGTTGAAAAAATAACTTTCAATTATAAAGTTCAAGAGGAGATAACTCAAGATTTGTCTTGTTTTTTTAAAGATGAAGAGGTCATGGTTATGGTCAAGGAGGAAAACACAGGCTATGATTTGCCTTTCCTTTTTAGAGAAGAAGACCAAATCATGGAAGAACTAAAGACTACACAATCTATGCAAAGGATGATGCCACTACCTATATCTTCTCTTATTCATGAAGTATTGCCTATCTCTAAAGGATGTTTGATGTAGTTATTTTCGTAAGCGTACAGCGTAGTTGTAGTAGAATCCAGTGAATATAGGTTGAGTCCCACAGGGATCTTTGTTATCAATTACTAGATGTTTGCAATGTAAGATACCTAAATCAAATAAGAATAGTAAAAGTAATAGAGAGATAGAATGAAAATAACAGTAATTAAATAATAATTAAAATTCAATTCTAAAAAGGCCTAGGATTGAGGTTTCATCATAGTTATGATCTTTAATAATGTTGACGTCAGATTTCGGTTCGTATGGAGGGTCCCAAAATCCGGCCAACAGGAGAGAGTTCAGGGATCCTATTCTACTTCTAAAGTGTTAGAGGAGTCGGTCCAAGAGGAAGAAGAAAAAGGAGGCACAGTGTTTTTAACGTGATTTGAATAAATTTAGGCGACACTAGACCCTACGTCTATGGCGGAGATTTTATTAATGTGTTAAGAAATGATTTTAGTAGAATTTCTACTTACAAAGTCTAACTTCTCTCCTCTTCTAACAATGCAATCCTATTTATAGAGGAAGGAGGAGTTACATGCACTAATTATAAGCTACAGTTGTGTTACATCAAAAAATAAATGAGAAAGATAGTAAAAGGCTACAATTCAGCTGTTGCAAAATGTAGGCTACCGGGTGGGCTCCTCTGGGTTTGGCTGTAGATTTGTGTCTATCTGCATCCATCACTTAGTGTTGTTCCACCATGCAAGGTGTGCGGTGTCTTGAGTAAGGACTTCTAGCTCGGGGTTATCATGGAGGGCCATTGTAGCGAGCGTAGTGCCACTGTAGCAAGATAGTAGATTTGAGCAGGATAGTGGGTTGCTTGATGAGTTATCCTTCATGGTTTCCTCGCTGCATCGCTGTCTTGCAAGGAGCGAGGTGAGGCTTGCTCTGCGAGATGGTTTTGGGATTGCTTCACTGTGTCGCTTTCTGATAGAGGGCAAAGTGAAGCTTACTAGGCACCTTTGGTGAGGCGGGCGATCAGACCTCGGGTCTACTACGATCACTTAGGGCTAATTTTTGCCTATAACATAAGCCCTCAACTCTCGATTCTGAGAGTTGTAAGTTTTTTGAGGCTTGATTCATATCTTCAGTCAGTGTCCTTCCTTGACCAAAGTGTCATATCAGATGTCATTCCATTCTGCGTTAGGCCATACTTTTTTTTGTTTGCCATTTTTGGCCGTTGGCATGGCATTGTCGTTCGTTGCGAGTCGTTGGATGAAGATCAGGTCAGATATCTTTTGGATTCTTCAAAGGGCCGAGCAGGTCTTTTTATAGCCTGGGGCACTCTTCTCTTTCATCTCAGAGGAGTTCAATGGAGGAGGCTGATGAGCCCCACGCGCTTTGGTGCCTTGGCTTCCGACGAAGCTTGCTGAGACATGGATGACTTGTTGCAAATTGTTGGGAGACATGGATAGCCCATTGCACGTGGCACCATTATAGGATCCACCTGACGGGCTCCTGGGGATCTTGTGCTGACCTCAGGCCACCTCCTCTGGCTACTGCTTATGGTGTTACTACCTAGGCAGCCGGCTTCTATAACTTTTTTATTTGCTCTGGGTTTGGCCTAGGGGGACACACTGGAGGAACATAAGCAGGAGCAGCTTGGAAGTCGTTGTCCTTCCTACAGGCATGAGCTCGATGACCGACCTTCTGCTTTTCTTGCAGGAATGGTTGTGCTAGGTCATTGAGCTTCTTGCCTTTATTTCTGCACTTCTTCTTTTGATGTAATTTCACCTCGCTTGGATGAGCTCTTTTTGTTGTATGAGCTTTCTTTCTCTTTGAATGCTGTAACGGATGCTTCATGCATCAATGTATATAAATCTTTGAAGATCAATAAAATGCTCTTTGGCCAATCAGCTACGCTTTATTCTTCTGGTTGCTCAATCTGTAGTGAATGAGATTGGGGTTGCATGTAAGCTGCTCCCTCTTGTTCGAGTTATGAGAACTTACCTACATAAGAGCTGTGGGAGCTCAGTTACATGAGAGCTACAATGATTTAATTTTAGCATCTTCGTGCTGTAGTGGGCCGGTGACTAAGATTTCATTTTGTTATGGCAAGGTGAAAACCATTCGTCAAAGTTTTTGTTTGAGTTTTCATAACCGCGAGGTAGGCTCAAGGGCCATCTCACCCTCGGGCATTATCAGGCAGGCTCAAGGCCGTCTCACCCTAGGTTTTGTTTTAGTTTTCGAAGCCATGAGGTAGGCTCAAGGGCCGTTTCACCCTTAGGCATTATGAGGTAGGCTCAAGGTTGTCTTACCCTCGATTTTGTTTTGGTTTTCGAAGCCACGAGGTAGGCTCAAGGGCTGTCTCACCCTCAATTTTGTTTTAGTTTTCGAAGTCGTGAGGTAGGCTCAAGGGCCATCTCACCCTCGGGTGTTGTGACATAGGCTCTAGGCCATCTCACCCTCAATTTTATTTTGGTTTTCGAAGCCGCAATGTAGGCTCAAGGGTCGTCTCACCCTCAGGCATTGTGAGGTAGGCTCAAAGGTTGTCTCACCCTTGGGCATTGCGAGGTAGGTTCCAGGCCATCTCACCCTAGGTTTTGTTTTGGTTTTCGAGGCTGCAAGGTAGGCTCAAGGGTTGTCTCACCCTCGGGTGTTGCGAGGTAGGCTCAAGGCTATCTCACCCTCGGGCATTACAAGGTAGGCTCAAGGCTATCTCACTCTTAGTTTTATTTTGGTTTTTGAAGCCGCGAGGTAGGCTCAAGGGCCATCTCACCCTCGAGCATTACGAGGTAGGCTCCAGGCCATCTCACCCTCGATTTTGTTTTGGTTTTCGAAGCTGTGAGGTAGGTTCAAGGGTCATCTCACCCTCGGGTGTTACGAGGTAGGTTCAAAGGTTGTCTCACCCTCAATTTTGTTTTGTCGTGGCAAGGCTGGTGGCATTGAGGTTGCAGGAGCTCTTCTAGCCATTCGAGCCTGTGGAGGATCTCTTCCATTGCCTGGTTCTGTGTCTCTGATTGAGGGGTGGAGCTCCCTGCTCGTTGTGAGCCCCCCAGTTGTTGACTATCATGATCTTCATGAGTTTCCTTTTGAGCTTCTTTGTGAAGCTGTTGGGGCTGTGCTATGAGTTCTTCTTGTCTCTATGTGCTCTGAACTTGGGCCTGTACCAGCACTTTGATGGTTTTTGCCAATTCCTTTACCGTGCTTTCGAGCGTCGGATGAGGTTGTTCGGGCATTGGTGCCTCTTGAGTTTCAAGAGCAGTAGTGGATTGCTGGTGAGGCTCTACAGTAGGAGTGTCTGTTAGCTGGAGGACTAGAGTAGTTGAGCTCTGAGTAGTTCTCCCTCTTGCCATTGCTAGGCTGCAACGGAGACTTTAGAGAGCAGATAGATCCCCATAGACGGCACTAAAATGTTATGTCAGATTTTGGTTCGTATGGAGGGTCCCAAAATCTAGCCAATAGGAGAGAGTTTAGGGATCCTATGCTATTTCTGAAGTGTTAGAGGAGTCAGTCCGAGAGGGAGAAGGAAAGGGAGGCTCGATGTTTTTAACATGGTTAGGCTAAATCCGGACAGCACCAGACCTTATGTCCATAGTGGAGATTTTATTCATGTGTTGAGAAATGATTTTAATAGAGTTTCTGCTTACAGAGTCTAACTTCTCTCCTCTTCTAACAATGTAATCCTATTTATAGAGGAAGGAGGAGTTACATGCATTAATTACAAGCCACAGTTGTGTTACATCAAGAAATAAATGAGAAAGATAGTAAAAGGCTACAATTCGGCTGCTATAGAATGTAGGCTGCGGGGTGGGCCCCTCTGGGTTAACTGTAGACTTACATCTGTCTGTATCCGTCGCTTGGCACTGTTCCACCATACGAGCTGCGTGGCATCCTGCGTGAGGACTCCTGGCTTGAGGTTGTTATGGAGGGCCATTATAGTGAGGGTAGTGTTGTTATAGTAAGATAGTGGATTTGAGTAGGAAAGTGGGCTGCTTGACGAGTTGTCCTTCATGGTTTCCTCACTACATCGCTGTCTTGCGACAAGCGAGGCAAGGCTTGCTCTACGAGATGGTTTCAGGATGGCTTCATTGTGCCACTTTCTGATGGAAGGCAAAGTGAAGCTTGCTAGGCGCCTTTGGCGAGGCGGGTGATCGGACCTCGAGTCTGCCATGATCACTTAGGGCCGATTTTTGCCTATAACAAATAATTAATTGAATTCTTTCCTATTATGATTACTTGATTAATTGAGGATGGTTTAGCCTAAGCTAATTACTAGCCGTTTTCAAGGTCTAATAATAGAATTTAAATTAACCTAATTACCTACTTTCGTGGTTTAGATTAATTCAAACCCTTTAAGATCTATGCAAACCAAATCAAATTCTAAAGGAACTTAATCTACTTTTATGATTAAAATCTCTTTATTCAACTATTAGTTTTTCGGTGATAATCTTCTCCTTTCGGTACTTCAACTATCTACCTAAGACAAGA
>JANHAO010015474.1:0-14805 GCA_026873985.1 Saraca asoca | reverse complement strand
ATGATTCATGAATTTTCCTTCCATGGATTCTGTAGTGGATGGAGATCATATACTGGGGAAGTTTCTAACAGAAACTATTAACTTTTTGGTTTTACAGGGGGAATATCCTGGTTATAAAAAATATTATATTATCACTATTTCGGATTTGAACTTTGAATTGTTATTATAATTTGCATTGAGACAAGAGGAGCCAAGACATATTAGGATGGGGTTGGATCTTGTGAACATGCTAGTAAAAATTCTTCTGATTTGTGTGGCAACTTTTCCAATGTAATGACAAAGTGCTTGGATTATCTGTTTATTTCCCTTTGGTGATACCCTCTGTAAATTTTTGTGGTTCACTTCTATTGCGTGGATCATCTTGTTGCAATACTAAGTTACAGTTTAGGGGGATAAATGAGAATAAGCAAACAACTTACTGCACCTTTATTTTCAGGATCGTGAGATAGATGAAGAAACAGAACTGCTTGTGCTTGCAACTGATGGACTATGGGACGTAGTTCCAAATGACGTAAGCTCTACCCTCGTTATCTGCCATGCACAGTTTGTTGCACAGACTTCTACATATTTTATATACTGTTACTCCTTTTCCTAAAATGGCCGGAGTGGACATTATGATGGATATATTGTACAACTGGCAAAGGAAACAAGAAAAGACTCCACTAAGGTGTGAGTTTCAGCTAGTCAAATGTGTTATTGTTGCCATCACCTAGGATCAAATCCCATCTTCACCTCAGATCAAAAGTTCAATGGGAAGAGAAAGGATACCCTATCACTTAATCGCACAAGAGGGAAGGGGGTAAAATGGGTATGCCTGGGTTTAAAAAACTAGTGTGGGATTGTTTTCTTGTGGATGTATTTCTGGCCTTCAGCGGTCCATAGAAAGTAGAATAGTTGGTTTCTTAGTAAAATGAGTTAATATTCATTTCTGCCATCCTAGATGTTCTGAATTTATTTGATATGAATCATCAAAAAAAGTAACCAACTGATTATGTCTGTTGTTCTGTTTTATTCTAAATCTTAATAGACATCTGTTATTTCTTGGTTCAGGATGCTGTTTCACTTGCCTGCACAGAAGAAGCGCCTGAATCAGCTGCTCGTAAGTTGACAGAAGCCGCTTTTAGCCGCGGTAGTGCAGACAACATTACATGCATTGTGGTGCGTTTCCATCATGACAAAGCAGGAACAGCTAATCCTGCCAAAGAAGATCCAGCTGGTAAACCAGCATGAGTAGACGATGCAAGATCATTGTTGCATGTGCAGATGTATTAGCCTTAAAGGTTGAATGACAGAGTGAGGTCTGCACATGCGCAATGGCTGACTCTGCATGTCAACAAGCGATTTGTTTATTCGTTAGTTTTGTAATTTAAGTTCCTCTGGTATCGTGATTATGGTCTGGCAGATACCAATTCCAGCTTTTGTCCATATATTTGAAGAAGTTGACGGTATGTAGAGGCATCATTTGACATTTTTATTTTTGATCTAATAAATGCAATCTGCATTATTTAGCTGGAAAATGTTATTTGCATAACTCTTTCTTTTCACAGCTACCTTTCTATACATATGGGTCAGTTTGTTTAGAATTGCATTTACCGGCTAGTTTTAACTATATTGCTTTATTATTATTTTGATTTTTGTACGTTTGGATTGTTTCTTTGTTTCTTATAATTGATCAAAAAGTGTCCCCATATGTAAATGTTATGCATCGAATTTATTAAATAGGTCCTATCAACAAATTAGGTTTTGTGAATCAAATTGGAGAGACGAAAAATAGTTATTCTAGAATGTTCGCTTTTTTTTTTCCCATTGTCACTCATATCTACCATTTCTATAAAGCTTCTGTCACCATTATACCTTATAATTTTCATACATGGTCAACTCTATTTTGAGTTTATTAATGCATTCCTTTTCTATTTTTCGCATAAGCTATTTTTTTGTAATTTGTTTAGAAATTCTGAAGATAGTATTTAGTTTTAGAGCTTGCAATCATGATGATAACGAACACATATGCCTTTAATTTAATTGGAGGAGTGAATAAATTGAAATGTGCATAAATTAGTCGTTAACCGCTAAATTATAAAAATAAATCAACCAAACACTATCTAACCACTAATTTGAAAATAAAACAATTAAGGTAAAGTTTTGTACCCAAGTCATAAAACTGAGTACAAGTATATATTACCGACAACTTGTTTATAGCCGAAGAAAAATCAAATAATTATGACAGAAATGACAAAGAATTACTACAATTTGGCCGCCTCGTTGGGAAATGTAACCAAAACTTAACTACTGTCACTGATAAATGGCACTACCCAGATGCTGATGTATGGATGAACCAATTCAAATGAAGAATCCAAAGTGTATATAGTGATAAACAAAAACGAGAACATTGATAATATTAACAAGTAACTAAGGCTTTATCTCAACCCCTACAGTGTTTAGTGATAAAAATGGTCTTAATTTGTGGTTTTGTTTGGAAAAGATCAGTGAGGAGAGATAACTCATTTACAAATGTATTATTAATGCTGATTTTCCTATTATTATTAACTTTCATATTTTTCATTTTCTTTGTTTTTTCCCCTCAATCAAGCCTTAAAACTTCTGAGAGATATAAGAAAAAATATGGTTTTAACATCTTAAGCAAAATTGGATGCAATTTTTCTTTTTTCCTTTTTGGTTATGGGTATGAGGCTTAGGGACAGAGAGAAAGGGATGTGTAGGATTCAAGCTCTGATATTTCAGTAAATTATAATGATGTATGCATAATTTCCTGATTTATGTGTGTGTGTGTATATATATATATATATATATATAATAATCCCTTTAGACTACTTAAATTGTGTATTTAATTTCTTTTGTTATCTTTTTTGAATTAAACTTTTTAATAAAATAAATCATTTTCGTATTATATTATATGACTAATTAACTAATAAAATGCATGATACATCTATTAATAAACTTTTGAGCTCTAATTCAATACATTTTCCTCTCCAAAATTTACAATATATGAAAGTTAGAGCTTCAACTATAGAAGTTGAAGATATTTACCAATACCAATTTAATATACTTTTTAGAGTATTAGTCAGTTACATAATAAACACGAGTTATTTTGTTAAATTTAGTAACAAAAAGTTAATATAAGAAAGTAAATGTATGGTTGATAAAATTGAAGTAAGTTATTTACACATTCTTACGGTTTAGAGAATATTAACATATTATAAATAGTTTGAGGGAATGCTATATAATTTATCCCTTTTTTTTAAAAGCACTTTAAAATAAGCAAGTGGTTGTTATTATCTTAGACTGAAGTAAATAGAGCATTTTACATATTTTGCAACTCCAATTATGCCCTTCAAGGGTTAAATATTAACCTTGGTTAAGGTTTTTTTTGTTTTTTTTTTGGGGTCCAATCCAATTATAAAAAGGTGTTATCAATTCTAAAGAGAGAGAAAATTTATTAACCAACACCATACTTTACTTTGTCTTCTATATTTTTTCTATTTTATTTTTCACAAATATTTTGGAAACACCAGATTCTTCATTTGTTTCTCGGGGGTTTTAACAGATGGGTCATTGTGCATGGTGATGGTCTTCCCAGATTCAAATTATTTAGCGTCTCAGAGTCTCTAAAATTTGGTAATTTTATATCTTCGTCACTTTAATTGTTCTCACTGCACAAAAAGATTTTGTCTTTGCTGTTAATTTGCTCGATAGATAACATCAAACTTCTAGGGTTTCAGTTTATAGTACTGAATTTTATAGAAACTTAAAATTGTGAATTTTGACCGTTATGAGAATGGCATGCCCCTGTAGATCCATGGAGGGCTTCTGTTGGTTTCTAATACTGTAACGGAAAAAGGGGGTTGAAATTTTTAACATTTCAGCTGGGTTGTGCCAGTATTTATCTCTCCTTTCTCCTTTTCGTCTTTTGTTTTTTTTTGGCCATTGGAATTTAGTATCGTGCCCAAGAGCTCACGCGAGGATAAGTGATGAAGAAACCATGGTTTCTGATTTTCGCTTTATGAATTGCAACTGCTGCGTGTTTGCAGTGTGTCACTGTGTTCGCACTTGAATTTATTTATTAATTGGATAACTTGGGTAGTTTTGATTATTTAGTAACAGGTTTTCGATTTAAAGTTAGCATCTTTGATTTGTGAATTCTGATTGATTGATGCAACCTGCAGAAGTTGTAAATTAAGGTTATTGTTACTTCTCCATTGATTTAAAGTAGAATTCCTTTTGTATGTGGTTGTTTTATTTCTATTATTACTTGAAAGATGTAAATGAACCAAGGAGAACTGCAGAAGCACTGCTACCCAGTGTACTTTACGTCTTGCAGTAAACTACAGCTCTTGGTTACAAGTTTCTACCATTCATGTGCGAAGGCTAATTTGAGATGCTGATGTACTTAAATCTGAAGAGTTTTGATTGTCATTGTACTGCTAGATATAAATACCGTTTAATTTGTTTTATACTATGTGGATAGTGAATATTTCTCACATCCTTTGAATGGGATATATAGTTATTCGTTAGCTAGACTACTTTTTGTTCTTGCTCCATGCATTTGAGTGAGATTTGTATTATTTTTTCTTGTGAATAGATACTTGATGAAACTTGAGGTCATCCTATGGTTGATTGGGTTCCAATTTCATCAATCATCTTTTTCTAATCAAGATTTTGATTATAGATTTAATAACATGAGACATGGACATAAAGTTTTGCTCTTATTGTAAATATTAACTAGTTGTCGATTATGGTCTTTGGTAGTAGAAAATGGTGACAAATGATTCATGAAGCCAATCCCATCTAATGGGGTAAGGCTGTTTTTTGTTGTTGTTGTATGTCTATTAGTGTGTCCAGTTTTTAGTACTGTTTGCTTTGTTGTTAACTTTTTTTTTATAGCCATGTCTGATTTGATTTCTCTTTTCTTTTTTGGTTCCGGTACAAGGTTAAAGGGTTTCAAACAAAGGTGGCATATTATAGATGTCCATACTTGTGGTATAACACTTACTAAATTTTAAGCTAGCTGAGAACAAATACATTAAGAGTTGAAGCATTTGTTTAATGATGGATTGCAACAAAGATGAGGCAGTTAGGGCCAAAGAAATAGCAGAGAGAAAATTTTCAGAAAGGGAATATGCAGGTGCAAAGAAGTTTGCTCTCAAGGCTCTAAATTTGTATCCTGCATTGGAGGGTCTCTCCCAGTTTTTGACAACTCTTGATGTTTATATCTCTGCTGCGAATAAAGTAAGTGGAGAAATGGATTGGTATGGTATCCTCGGTGTGAACCCCTTTGCTGATGAGGAGACTGTCAAAAAACAGTACAGGAAACTCGCTCTCACTCTTCACCCTGACAAAAACAAGTCTTTAGGTGCAGAGGGTGCATTTCAGCTGGTTTCAGAGGCATGGGGCTTGTTATCAGATAAGGCCAAGAGATTAGCATATAACCAGAAGAGGAGTTCGAAAGGACTCCAACATAAAACTCCCAATCATGTTGGGTCTCGATCAGAAGCACCCAGTGCAAATGGATCATACAAAGTTACCAAGAATGTTACATCAAATGTGAGGAGTGGGAGTAATAATGTTCGTGCAGGTTCCACTTCGGTTCCTTCTCCACATAAAAAGGCAGAGACCTTTTGGACTATCTGTAATCGATGCAAGACACATTATGAGTATCTCAGGATTTATTTGAATCATACACTCCTCTGTCCCAACTGTAATGAGGCTTTCTTGGCTGTAGACAGGGGTCCGCCTCCTAATGTTTTCAAGCCATCAAATTGGTCTTCTCACCAACAGCATCAGAATTCGCGGCATTATGCTTCTAGTAATAATTCAGTTAATCCAGGAAGTAACACAAGCTTTCAGGGGGGTCCTCATTCTAGAATGGCTGGATCATCTTCAGTGGCTGCACAAGGTGCTAGTGTTGTGCAGAAGGCGAGTGAGAAAGTTAGGAGAGAACGTGACGGAGCACCATCAATTGCTGGGTGGCAGAGGAGTCAGATGTCTCAGAGGAATGATGGTTCTTTTCATAAAGTAGAAAAACCTTCAAAGAAGAGGAGGACAGATGATATGCACGTAAATGGTTATCAAGGATACATGACAAGTCACATGACTATGGGACATGGATCAGCTGGTCTGGGATCTGCTTCTGAATCAAGAATGGCCAACTCAGAAACAGAGATGAGGTATGGAAAGCCTTACAGCATGAGGGAATTATCGATGCTTGAAATACGAAACATGCTAATGGATAAGGCACGTATTGAAATTCACAAGAAACTTAAAGAATGGAGATCAGTAATTGAAGCAAAGGTCACAAACCAGGACAAAGAAAATAAGAGACAGAAAAGTATATTGAATGATAAAGGGCATCAGGATGGCAATTCTTGTTGTGCCACTTCTGATGAGACAAATAAGAAAAAACAAGCCTATGCTACGATCACTGTTCCCGACTCTGATTTTCACAACTTTGACTCTGATAGAACTGAAAGTTCCTTTAATGAAGACCAGGTATGGGCTGCTTATGACGATGATGATGGAATGCCTCGATATTATGCTCGAATTCACAAGGTGATCTCGTTGAATCCATTTAGAATGCGGATCAGTTGGCTTAATTCTCGAAGCAACAATGAATTGGCCCCCATAGATTGGATAGGTTCAGGCTTTTATAAAACTTGTGGAGATTTTAGGACTGGCAGACATGAAATAACGGATTCATTAAATTCATTTTCACACAAGGTTAGGTGGACAAAAGGCAATAGAGGAGTTATTCACATTTTTCCTGGGAAGGGGGAAGTATGGGCTCTTTATAGGAACTGGTCCCTGGACTGGAATCAAAATACACCAGATGAAGTGATTCACAAGTATGACATGGTGGAGGTTCTTGAAGATTTTAGTGAGGGGCAAGGTGTATTAGTTGCTCCGCTTATCAAGGTTGCTGGTTTCAGGGTTGTGTTTCACAGGCACCTGGACCCTGACCAGGTGAGAAGGATTCCCAAAGAGGAGTTGTTCCGCTTCTCTCATCAGGTTCCTTATTACACTCTTACAGGCGGAGAAGCTCATAATTCTCCAAAGGGCTGTCGAGAGTTGGATCCAGCAGCCACTCCTTTAGATCTCGTTGAGTTAACCGAAGAGGCATCTGATGGAAACCCTAAAACTGACAGAGTGACCAGTTCAGCAGAAATGCATGTAGCCGGGATGGGACAGAAAGCCTCAAATACTGGTAAGGACATTGTAGGCAATGAAGGTAGATAACCTTGCACATGGTGTAGAAGCATAACTTGATGTGACCACTGATGCAAATAGACAAGGAATTAAAATGCAGACTGATCAAAACACACCCTTTTAGGCGATTCTTGATTTTGTAAGCATGACACTGATAATCAAGAGTGCCGTTGAAGTTATACCCGGATCAAAGGGATCCAGGGCCTTTTGCTTTTGCTACATTATGTTGATACAAAGTCATATGTCAGACATGTCCATACTTAAAGGTCACCGTAGCTTTCATCAATCTCTTCAAGCAAAAATATTAGGCCATGATTCTTGCATTATTGGCTTACTTGTCCAGTGCATTGCTTTTTAAGGTCAGAGATATTTTGTTGGTTATATGACAATATGGAGCTTTAGTTTTAGGAGATTTATCTTCTGACTGCAGTTTGATTCCCAATTCGAAAGTTCTAGTAACTGATGAAGCTGCGAGTTTATTGTTTGTTTTAACTTCTAACTTCCTGTATACAATCAAATTCACATGTTCTTATTATATGATTTTGGAGAGTATTGGCCTTTCATTAGTTGGTTTATACAAATTTTCAAATCAAAATATACCTCTTTTGTTCATCTATATTAATCTTTCTTGGGTACATAAATATTCCAAGCCGCAGGAGGCAATGGAATCCGAGGATCTCATCCCGGTAAACAGTGTGCAACCTATTTCAAAAGAATTTGGATACTCCAGTAGGAGTATTGTTCTTGTTAATTTTGTGTTATAATAGACACTAATTTTATATTTAGAAATTTGTAGAGTTATAAAAGATTTTCATCTGCTTGTAGTTTTCAAACCATCATGACGAATATTAATACGATGGAACCAAGTCCTGGGAAAATTCCAAACACTATTTGGCAGAAAAATACCCCGATGCTTATATCACTTGTTCTTTTTTACTCAGGTAGATTTACACTACGTTTATGGTAGAAGTAATAATGAAAAAGGTGAGACCAAGGAGAGCAAGAAATAATGTATTTTGGCTTATAATGTGTCTAAACACCTTATCGGCCTTTACTAGTGCGTTTCTCAACTCGTTAGTTGCCAACAATCCAAGCACACAATATGGGGAAGATCTATGGTAGAATGTTTCCATGATGGTTTTCTTTGGAAGATATTTTCCAATAGGACAACTAAATAGTTGACTCCAATTCCTGCAATGCAAAGTTAATTTTCTACAGAATATAGGACAATGATATCAAAGTTTGAAGGGACGCAAGGTTTCTGCATGCCTAAAGTACCGGTTTTATTGTCATGGCGGCCTAAATCAAAGAAAACTCTTGCTCAAGCTTGCCTTTAAATTTGATTACCAACTTGTAAATATGTTCCAAGAGAACAATTTACTGCTATTTACTGCTGAGGAACAAACTATACCACGATGGGGGAAAAAAATCTTTACATCATATGGAGATCAGAATGCATAAGGAGCATGCAATTGAATTTTCATCTAATGCTACGTTCCAACTGTAACCTTTAATAAAACCTTTTGAGATCGGTCAAAACAAAAGTTCATATGAACCCGTTCTGTAACACTAGAGGGCAACAAGAAACTTGGTACTACAGGAACAACGACCTAGTATATAGGAACAGATCTTTTCATATTCTTTCTCAGAAGGGTCCCCCGAGAACCCTGAGTATAGAAAAAGGAATATAGCATGCTGCTTCCCTCTAAACCGTCAGAAACAAACCCCTTCCCCCCCTCTTTCTTTCTGTTCTTATCATTCATTGCAGAAAGGCACACCTGCGGGGATGATACGAGGAGTCTTGGTCACTAGCATTGCTAATGTTGTCCTTTACAGGAGTAACTGGCAAGTATGTGAGATTACCAAAAACCGTTCAAGCTTCCCCAGTGCTGAAGGAACAACGCAGCCTCTCTCAGGCTCAGAATGGAAGCAGGAAATCAGCATCCTTGATGTCCAGACCCGCATTCCATCTGGTTAAATTATATTAAATCAATAACATGATTATACAGTATTCTGATATAATTATAAGAATAAATCATATATGTATATGGTTGATATTAAGCAGGAAATCTCATCTTACAATGACAGTCCAAGCATTATTGTGAGCCCCAGGCCCAGCCACAAATTATGCAGGTACTAGAAACAAGTATTGTGCTAAACTTCCCTTTCTTTTGTCATGTGAAGCATCACAAATGCACATCAGACATTTAAGAGGCGAGGGCATTATTCTTATCATGCAAAGTATGCGGGATGCTCCTAAGAATACATAATGAATAAAGGGAGAGGTACTACGTGGACATTTCAAATACAAATCAAGCCAAGCATTGATCACCAACTTCACCGAATAAATCCCATCAATGACATAATGCATGTATTATTTAATTAATTGACCAAACCCTTCCTCCTCCACCAATGCAAAGAAAAATATTATTCAATCAAGCTGAGCACAAGATCTATTCAGCAGCTTAACGGTAAGGGTGTTGATGCCATGGTACACTTGGCTACATGGGCTTAGTTAGTTTAAAGCTTTGAGATCTCAAGCAGATCTTAAGCCAGAATTGTCGATCAGTCTAGATTACAAAAGTAACAGTAGACATGCCTAATAAACGTATTTCTTAACTGTGTACTTGGGGAAAAAGCAGAGAACAAAAGAATGTAGGGCATTACCTTTGGACACTGGGTGATTAGGAGTCATCTGGAGAAGATTCCATTGAATCTTCTTCAAAATTTACCTGCTCATTCACAGTATTATGTGAGCTTTCACCTCCATGTGATGCTTTGTTTACTTGAGAGAAGTGTACTGGCCCAAGAGATCCAAACTCAGGCCAGTTACTGGAGCCATAATTTACATTTTGATCATGTGGATAAAGCATAACAATTGATGGAACAGCAGATTCAGAAGGAGAAATTCCACTAGCACCAACCACTGGTAGTGGATGCATGCCATACGGCACATTACTAGTAACATGGTTGTTGGACATTGAAGAATTAGAAGAACCGAGCTTATATGAACTTGATGGCTTGCCAGGTCGTTTGTTACTTGAGTTAGTTCTATCCATCCTGGTGCCTGACCTCTCAACTTGGTACCGAAAGTTATTTCGACTGGCAAACCTTGGCTTTGGATTATAGTTCCAATACCCTTCCCTTTCACCATGATGATCCTTCCTATCATAAAAGTAACTCCCTCTGTGATTTCTGGTATTAGAATAATGTCTGTTCCTGATAAATTTCTGCAAGGAAATCAAATTATAAACATATTATGCTCTGTATATTTTGCAATCTTAAAATTAACAGCAACATCATAAACACTATATTTTCCTCTCAAACCCCTTCTCACTTCAAAGAAGGAAGCAAACTAGAGAGAGGCATACATGCCATAACAATTTTAAATTTTTATGGCTTGATTAAGGCACAGAAAATTACACTAACAGAAAGCAACATGTAGATATTAACTTCATAACTTACAGGATTTGGCAGGTAAGGTCCAGTTCCGCCATAAAACCTAGGAAGCTCATCAATAGAATGCTGACTGATACCCACATGACCATCAGAACCCCGTCGGATTGGCATCATTGGAACAAAATGTGGAACACGGGTCATAATGTTCATATTTGCAGGAGGTCTCCCGGTACTATCCCAAGGAAATTGTCCCTGTACAAACATCGGTGAAGCAACAGAGGGAGGATAAGGTAAGAGCCCTTGTAATTCTGTATTCTGACAAAACCGTCCATATTGCAAATTCTGCCAATGAGTCGGAAAATCACCATTCAAGATATCAAGCTTCTGTTTGTCAAAAGATTCCAAAGTTGTGCCATGCCTTGTATGGCTAGGCTTATTGAGAGTACCTGACAGTTCAAGGTTCTCAGTAGAATCCAAACTGATATTTGACTGACCATTATGACTACGTAGCTCTGCATCATTATCCATAGGATTGGTGGCTGTATAAGAAGTTCCTTCTGCAGCAGGAAGATTGTACAATGGGAGCATGGTAAGAAATGGAACCGGAGGTCCAGTGGGATAAAATATAACTGGTAATAAGCCTTGCTCATCAATTGATCTCTGCCTTGAACCATGACCAACAAGTACTGGACTGACAGGAACAGTTGAATTAGACACGCTCATTGCTCCTTGTCCGTAACTGGTTGATTCATGAGTTCGGACATCTGAACTAGCAACTTCAGCACTTGTGCCCTCAGCCAAGTCAGTACCTACAGTTGGTTGCCGGATCCAGTCTCCACCATCGTCATCTCTCTGTAAAATAATATGATCAAGTGGACCCTCATATTTCTTCACATCCAGACCAGATGATTCTGCAGGATAAACTGTTTTCAACCCACTTTGGTCTCGAGTCAATTTTGAATCCTCTAAAGTTGATCCATTTGAGAAACTACTAAAAGACAGTTTGGTTGTTGAGGTTGCATGCGAAGCAGGTATGAATGATTTTGAAGTAGAGTTCACATCATTTTCTAGGATTCTTTCATCAGGTGGATCATCACCATAGTTTCCTCTGATCAACTGCCCGTTTTCCAAAGATTCCCCATAATCTTTTGACGAGTAACTGCCCGAACTGGTTTGGCAAGAGGAATTAACAGAATTAGAACTGACAGAAGCAAATGTTTTCCCGTCTCGTTGTTGAGCTTGGATACTACCATCTTCATAATCATGCACTCTCACAGAATTCACATCTTGTTCAGACCAGAAACCCCCATCCGCATCCCCATCCTCATGATCCAATTCAGGTACAACCAAATTTTCATCTACCGTTTCATTTATTTCTTCCATATTTGATGTCATTCTTACATTAGGAAAATACTGTGATCCAGGAAATGAACCTAAACCTTGAGAATAAGGCATATTGTGGCCCCAAAAGTACTCAAAAGGGACATTTTGAACCATACCAACTGAGTTTGCATGAGTGTATCCTGAAGCTAAAAATGGTAGAAGCACTGGAAAAGGTGTATTAGTAGAGTTTGCACTGTTTGGGGCTTGTGGATATCCATTGAAACTGTGATTCCTGTAAGTAGCAGTCATATTGATAAAATCCTGCTCTTCCTGATGCATCTGCATCAACTTCTCAACAAAATGTCCATCTTGTGTATTTGGAGCATCTTTTGCATCAATAGCATCACCACTTCTCCAATAGGATGAAGCCTGCCATGACGATTGTTGATTTTTGGCAGATACTCTCTCACTATGGTTGTCTGAAACTTTGGATCTCAAACTTGACCTCTTATTGTTATCAATTATTGAAGAGGGAGAATGTCCCTTCCCTCTTTGTGTTTCTGATGTGCCAATCTGCCTAGGCTGAGGTGGAACTTCACCAGGTATACGAGTAAACTCTGGGCTAGATTGTGTCCTAGCAAAGTGGTGCATAGCATGAACTTCATTTGATGTGTATTTAGGACTTTGGCCCCTATCAGTAAGAGTGTTCTTCATGGAATTTGCACGCTTTAAATCAGAGGTCATGGTATTACTCATGATGCCAGTAATCTTGTGGCTCCGAGTATTTGAAACAGCAGATACATCAGAGGTTCCAAACATCTGTTTCTGTACTTTTGAATGGTTAACTTGTTGCCAGTAGACACCATGGGATGCATGAGAAGCTTGAGCCCCCTCAACCTCAGATTCATGACATGTTGCATTTTCAACAATTTCTTTGTTTCTTGCATAAATGTCAATACTGGGTGCATCAGGCCGGTGGCCTTTCCCATGCCTATCCCATGTGTTTCTGAAAAATAAATCAAATTCAGCAATTAGATTCTCTTCTGGGCAACCTAGAAACCGCACTAGCCGCTGAGCCCCGAAAGCAAATGCACTCCTTATTCTAAAGAAATTACCTGCAGAGCAGATTATAACAAAAAAAGGTAAAATTACATGCTTTAAAATGAAGGCATGAATACATGTTGCTATGTTTAGGAACTGCTTCAATGACAGTTCACAAACATTCAGTAATTTTAGTCAATTTTGATGTCCAAATAATGCACTAACTAAACAAAGAGATGTTATGGGAAGCCTTGGCTTCCATTAATTTTCATAGGCCTGCCCACAAATACACATCAGGAAAAAAACCAGCAACTAAAATTAAGAAAATCAAGATTCCAATATTCATTCAATCAAAAAAAGATTCCAATATTCAAGAATGACAGAATTGAATACGAGGCAATGCTCCTGATTGGCTGATTTCATAGAAATTTGACCAGTAACTTCCTGTTTTGCATCATAATCTACAAATACGTAAAACCAAAAAGAATCTATTATTGGTAACACAAATTCCTGTATAGAAATATCACATTCATGAGGAAAGCACGCAATGAAAAAGCAAAATGGGCCTATCACGAAGGAAAAAAAGCAATCTTAAAATTGTCACGACTCTGAAAATATACATCATAAACACAATGTCAAGTAGTTTGTGCACCTATCAAAATAAATATTTATTATATCTGACAACTTTCATTTTAACAAAAGAAAAGAATTTTAGCCAAAAGCCTTTGGCTCAAGTGACTTCTAATGTTCCTTGAAGGCTTTGCCTTCCTCTGCATCCTGGGTTCGATTCCAGGTCCTTGTATGTATGATTCTAGTGGATTAGTCACTCCTACTTCAAAAAAAGAAAAGAAAAGAATTTTAAAGAGGAGAGAAAAAGAAAACTTGTAGACAAGGGTACTAGGAACATCACAGAAGTCCAGGCAATAGCACTGCTTGAGCTAGCGTTTTAAAGTAAATTACCCTTGCTGACACTGCGCCCCAAGTTGTTGTTTGCACGCAAGGGATCTATGATATTAAAATACTTAGAAACAAAAGGTTGGTCTCGACTTTCTTGGCTGCTAGGCATTGCAGTATAAACTGAGCTACAAGCATCAAGAAAATATTTGTTGAGCAACAACTCTCTACAATCCCTTCGTGGAGGCTCCACTGTCATTAAAAAAAATGAAAAGAAAAGAAAAGCCTGTTGGTCAGGACAAAGAGTGAATGTCGATGAAGGAGACCAATGAATAACACAAGACAAATCTTTTACAAACCTTGCATATCAGGGAGCGAACCTATGGGCACAGGTCCCCACAGGCTAAGGCAATAGTTATCCCAGTCAAATTTGCTGAAGAACTCCAGGAATCTATAAAGTACCTAATATGTGCCAGCAACAGGGAAACAAAAAAGTTGGAAATGACAAGACCAAATATATTACTTACTCCTTTTTCACAGCCACAACAATAAATATACCAAAGCAAACAGATGTATCACCTCAAGTGGTCCAGAAAATACAGTATTGTAAACATGAAATATGTACAAGACTAAAGTTTCCAGAGCATAGGTCGATATTAGTCCATGGTGAGCTCCTAGGATTCGACTCTCGTAGTAACACCAAGCTTTTATCAATATAATACTGCGCTTGAATAAATGATTCTGACTAATCAGATTGTCAACCTGAAAATGAAAACTACTTGTTGGAGAACTGTACAATGAAAAAGCGGTTTAATCGAGATTAGAACTTCTGTAAAAATAACTCACCTCCTCAAGAAAACACAGTGTGCATAAACCACCAAGCTGATTAAAAGATATGTCAACCACAATATTTTCCACTAGGCACTT
>JANHAO010015473.1:0-14925 GCA_026873985.1 Saraca asoca | reverse complement strand
GTTATGAGTTTGCCCTTAAGTAAGAATTTTTCCTCCATTGTCTAAACATCTTGAGCTATGGTTAGAAATTCATTGAAAAGCCTAGAAAACTCTGAACCTTTTAGAGACCTAAGATTTTGAAAGCTGGCTTAGAGGACTTTTTAAGGTAATAATTAGATAACCAAGTAACTAGGAGGAGGTGAGGGAAATAGTATAACCAAGGTTCAAGTTTAGGGGAGTCAATTAAAAAAAATGATGAAAGAAATGTGCTAAAATTGTGATTTACTTCTCTGCTTTGAGTTATTTAGTAACTAGGAGTCTGCATGTGCCCCATGTGTGCTTTTACATCAAATGGCAATTCAAGGCATGAGTATGCTATAGCAGTTCTGAATCATTGCCTTGTTGAGTAACTGAGTGTCTTTATCACAAATGTTGACATTCGCATAAAAAGGCAAGAGCGATGTAATGAGCATGCACATATATGAAAAAAATATAAATATATATATGTGGAAAAAAAAAGAAAGAAAGAAAACAAAAATGTGGTTTCTGGAAAGAAAATGCAAAATAAACTCAACCTTCTCCCCTTCTTTGATTGCCCAAAGTGTGATTAACTTGAAATCCTTTGTGAGTCCTAGGTGCTTGGCATCCATACAGAAATTAAAAGAAGTTTAATATGCTAGCCTTTGAAATCAATGTTTAGGTTCAATGATTAAAGAGTTTCCAGCCATAATTCATGTACACATACACTTGGGGAAGATTTAAGTTTGAAGGCAGATTCATGATAGACTAAGCTAAAGAGTGATGAATGCTGATCTTGAACATTGGCTAAGGATTTAAGAGCAATTTTGAAAGTTGATAGTTAACGATGCTATCGGCAAAAATAGAAGTAGTGTCTTTTAAAGTATCTTATGTTTATTTTTCTGAATGTGATTTTATCTCTTGTGTCATCACTCGAGGACGAGTGATGGTTTAAATTTGGGGATGTGATAACTCTATGAAAATAGAGTTATCTTGATGGTTTCTAGACTTAAATTGTTAAAGTATGAGAGTAATTTTTATAAATCAATCTTTATTATAAGTTATTTTTTTGTTATTTTGTCTAAAATGGTTTTATTATTTTATTTATGAAAATTGTGGATTTGTTAATGGAGGAATTGAATTAAATTAATGATATTTGTTTACATATATTTAAGTCCTAATTGTGGCTTGAAAAAGGAGGAATTATAGAGAGAAGACAGATGCTATAGTATTTTAACTTTTTACCAGTTGTAATTTTATGTTAAGTGGGACTAACTTTATTTTGGAGGGTAAAAATTCTGATTAGAAGGTAGCAGCAGGGTGTGGCACGTCAGTTGGAGTTTTAAATAGATTCTGCCCATTTTTTGGGCCCAAAAATAATAACCCCAGCAAAGGCAATAGAGGAGCAAGTGAGTTGGGCATATTCTGGCCATTTTTGGGTGCTGAAAACCCTAGAGAAGAGAGGAAAGGGTGTGAGACAGTATCAACAGACGCACAAAAAGAAAGAAAAATTCTGGACAATAGAGAAGAAGCAGAGGAGGGCGTAGAAGTTGGAAAAATGATGCAAGGGAGAGAAGACCTTTAGATTTGAACTTCTTTCTTTCCTTTTTAGCCTTTTCTCTTGTTATTTCTTATTTTGGTGAACAATGAATGCTTTATATTTAAGAGTAGTTACAGATTTGAACATGAGCTAAATTTATTTTAGTTGGAATTGATGATGAACTTTAATCTTGTAATGAATTCCTAGGCTGTTATTTGTGATGCTGAGTAAATCTTCCCTTCTCATTTCAAGTGTGCTAATTTTCCATTCTCATTGTTGATTGGCTATTAATGATGGGATATAGAAATAACTTCAAATCTGGAAAGATTGCGGTTATTGGACATAGCTTGAATGATGCAAGTTCAACTTTTATATATTGTTGATTTGTAAATAATATAGGAATATATTATTTACCTTGCAAAACCCAAAGGAACTGGTGCTAGAAATTATACTCTAAAATCTGCATTAGCATAGGAATATGTGTAATCTAATTTAAGAGCTCTAAACATGTTGGAATTGAGAAATTCACATGTGTTGTCATGAAGTTCTGGTTTACTGGGAAATTTACTGCAACATTATTATAATAGTTAGGCAGAAATTATATGTTAAAAGGATTCATCAATCTCAACTAGTTAATTCACATATTAATTCATTCTTCTTGAAAATTCAGTACCTCTTTTCTTGAATTAGTAGTAGTGTAGCTCAGCATTGTCATTTTGTGCTATTAATCATCTTAGTTAGCCTAGAGAAATTATTGTTTGCTTGTTTTGGATTTTTACATTTAGTCTGCAAGAATTTCAATTTCTATAGAGACAATACTCACTCACTCTATATTACTTGTTTGACTACGTGCACTTGCGTATTTGAGTGATTAAATGATCACACAACACCGAACATCTTGCCAAATAAAAAATTGTTAATTTTGATAAAGATATAAATTGTAATAATATAATATTATTAAATAAAAATTACTTACAATTTCTATAATATTAGGTTTAAAAATATAATTTAAGAAAATTAATTATCATAATTATAATAATATAATATTACATTTAAAAAATATTTGACAATATAAACTTTTTATCTAAATTGCAAATCTTTTTTGTATCGTCCTAATGCAATAGGATGTTTCCGGAGGGACATAAATTGCAAATAAATGATTATATTAAAAAATAATATGGAGTATAACTCGTTGCAAGTTTGTAGCAATATAATATTATATTTAAAATTATATTTAATCATTTTTATATTTTAAATATAATCATATTTTTAACATAAGAAATTTAATCATAAAACTTTATTTTACATTTAAAAATATTAAAAAATATAACATATAACAACTTTTTATATAAATTATAAAAATATAATATTATTTTAAAAAAACATTTGATTTAAATATGAACAAATCAATGATTATAATTAAAAAAATATAAGATATATCTAATTAATTTATTCACAATATAATTTGCTACAGTATAATATTATTATAAAGAATCTCAAAAAAAATTTAAACATAAAATAAAATTTTATTTTACAATATAACATTAAAAATATATAATATAAAAATAAATGATTATAAATTGTAATAATATAATATTTCATTGAAAAGCATATTTGCTTGTATTTTATGTAAATTGCAATAATTTTTTTGGTAATTTTGTCAGGTAGTTTCATCGTAAATGTCACTATTTGTTATTGTCTATTTCCATATTGTGCATTACCAGGCTTAGTTAGTGAAGTCATGCACACTTCATATAACTAATTCATTTTGTTTAATCCATTATCCACCGTAATTAATCAACATAGACAATAAAATATTAAATAGAAAATACATGAAAAAGTAATTAAAGTTAATGGTAATGAATTAAGGTGTGTTGTTGCTTTCTTTAAGACAATTTCACTTCATTATGAGTGATTTTTCTTCAATCGATGCAGATGACCATGACATGCTCGTTTACAGGATATAATAACTCAAACTACCATTGGTTTTATCTCACATATTCTTGTATACAACGTCAGATAGAGACTTTCTCCCATTGACTTTCTCTGCCCAATATTTATCATGTGTTTGTAGAAAATTAGTAAGAAAGAATAGCTAAAGAGTTATATCAATGAAGTGAAAATGTGGGGGGTTTATAAAGACATGAAATTGAATTACAGATTAAAATGAATTAAAAGTAAATTAAAGCCTTTTATATCAGTTGAAGACAAAATACTAAAGGCATTTAATTCCTTTGTCTGCAGTTTCAAACGGATTGCATTCAGAAATTGACTTCCGTTTTGCTAATCAAATGTTTTTATTGATCTTAAAAGTTATTATTTGTTTTCTAAAAATTGAAAAGCTTTATTGCTTTAATTAGAGCCTCATGCCGTTTCAAAACTTTCAGGTCCGTTAAGTCAAAAAGGTTTCAAATTCAAGACTATATACAGATCAATTTAAAACCAATAATATTATTAATTTTATAAAAATATTCCAACAATTCCCCACTTATTTTTATAAAAGGGTGAGGTTTGTTTATTTACTTTTGGGCAAAAAAAGAACTACTGTATGAAAGTAACATTGCTTTGAACTTTCACTCAGCAGCCAACAACACTTAGTCCACAGTTAATAGTGGATTTCGGCCCTAAACTATAACTTCTTCAAGGAATACAACTTTGTGATGTGCGCATAATAGTTAGTGGCAATTTAAACTTTTAAGTTTTGCATATTTTGACCTTGTGCTTTATCTTGGATTCATGAGTATCTTAGAGAATTTGTTGTTAAATTCTCATTAGGAGCAGCTCCACTCCAATACTCAGTGAAAATCTGTTAAGGGTATTCTTGCAATTTTAACACCTCACTCTTAAAAGACACAAATTTCATTAAGAGTTTTTCTTTGAAAACTTAACCTCCAAATTTTGACAGGTAGGATGCATCCACATTATAGGGATTTTTTTTTTATAACAATTATTTATTTTGATGCATTCAAACTCCAAACAACTTCATAATTTGTTTTTCCTTTTGAACTTAACTCTTGGGATCTTCAATCATTAGGTTGGATATCCTTATAGGTAATTTTTTATTCATTGGACTTTAGACCCATCCCTGTTAACATTGTCACAACTTTGTTCCTAACTATAGACTTTCTCGTAAGATTACCAAGATTTTCATTTATATTCACATAAGACATATTAATGGTACCATTATTCAAATATGATTTCACCAAGCTATGTTTTCTTCTTTCATGTCTCGACTTTCTGTTATAATAATAGTTTTGTACTCTACTAATTATAACAGTACTATCACAATGAATTAAAATAGGTGGTATTGATTTTCCCAAAAGGAAATTTCACTTAATAAATCTTTTAATTAGCTAGCCTGCAACTAAAACAATAAGCTCAGCTTTCATAAACTTGAATCATTTGATGCTAAAGCTTCTTTTAAGTTATATACAAGAAATTTAGGTGCAAATCCTTTTCAATTCTATTTCTTTTACTTCTTCTAGGATCAAGATCAATTGGTTCTTTGTAAATGCAGAAAGAATAGAAGAATTTGGATTTGAAAGATTTTCTCGACCCTTATTATTTCTCAAATTAACAGGAAATTTATTTTCATGAAAAATAGCATTAACTGATTCAATTATAACATGATTATCCATAAAATCTATAGGTAGGACTATTCAAAGAATATTCAGCAAAAATACAGGTAGAAGTTTGAGCATCTAACTTATTTCTTTTTGAGTCAACAATTTTCACATATACCAAACATCCTAAACTCAAGAAATAATTCAAGTTAAGCTTATATCCTTTCCATAATTCAAATGGAGCTTGATTTCATTTTTTTATAAGATATCCTTTCTATAATTCAAATGAAGTTTGATTAATTATAAGATATTTTATGAAGCACATAAAACTACTTCACTCCAAAAATGAATAAGAATACTAGAATGTACAAGCATTGCATTAATCATATTAATCAATGTTCTATTTTTATTTTTTTTTACAATACCATTAGATGCAAGAGTATAAAAAATGGGTAACATCATGGATTATTTCCAATGATTGAATAAAAGTGTCAAATTCTGAAGATAAATATTCTTAACCTCTATTACTATGTAAACATTTTATTTTCCTTCTAAAAATATTTTCAACTTCATTCAGAAATATTTTAAATTTTCCAAGCTTCATTTATATTTTTAAAAATTTTCTATAAAAGTAATAAAATATCTATTTCCACCATGTGTTAAAATTTCTTCAAATTCACAAATATCTGAATGAATTAAGTCCATTATTTCAAATTTTATTTTGAAACTTTTATTAGGTTTTTTTGGGTAATTTATGTCATGTAACAAAATTCACATTTTTCAAAGTTCTAATTCAATTTGGGAATAATTCCTAAGCTACTCATTCTCTACACATATTCATGTTTAATATAACAAAAATATTTATGCTAGAAATTGATAGAAGAAAGCATGTGAACTGAAACTGATGTATTTTCTTTCACATCAACATTTAACTTGAACATACCATCACAAACATAACCCTTGCCCATAATACTTAATTATCATATTCAATGACTCATTTGAAGCCAACCTTATTTAAAAGACAAAAAGACATAAGATTTTTTTTCTTATGCATCCGAATTCCCGCAAACCTTTAGAGATATCAATAATATTAATTTCTATAATTATCACCACAAATGACTTCTCAGTCACATCAGCGTGTGCTATAGGTGCTTGTTTTAGGGATTTACAAACTCTTGCTATATGCCCAATTTTTCCACATATAAAACATACTTCATTAGAATTTTGGGTTGCTTTATAGGATGTTCCTTTCTTTTAATAAAATAGATTTTTGTTTGACTTTTTATAATTTTCCATTTTAGGTTTCAATTGTGAATTGGTCTTCAAATTTTGAGTGTTAGGACAAATTATGATTAGAGCCAAGAACTTTTGCCTTTATGGTAGAATAATCATTACCACTGAGTAAAGATAATATCTTAGCTTCTTGCCTCTTTTTCAACACCAATCCATGTAATTAAACTTTCCAGCGATTTTTTTTTTTTTTTGCTTGTGACATAAAGCCTTTTGAAATTCTATACTCCCTTGAAATAAAAAGATTTTTCCAAGTCACCAATAACTCTTCCAGTCTTTCAGTTCAGTAATGGGCTCCATAGGTGATTGATCACCTTAAAATTGTTGGGGAAATACACAATAATTAATTAAAAGACACAATAAAATATTAAATAAAAATATAATAAAAAGAAATTAGAGTCAATGACAATGAATTAAGGCGTGTTGTTTCTTTCCTTAAGGAGATTTCACATCATCACGTGTCGTGACCCAATTTTCACTAATCATGACTAACGTGAAGACATCATTTAGATATCTCCACAAGTATATTATATCTACTTCATATAATTATCTTATCATACTCTATTATTTAAAGGTACCAATGTTATACAAAATATTTTGTATAACTATGTATTAATATAGTTATGCAAATAAATTTACATATTCATGAAAACATATTTTACTGTCACGTTACTAACTAATAATACAAATATTGTTAATAAGAATATTCTTCAAATTATGTATCATATTTAATATATTAGTACTATGGTATTAATATTAAAACTTTTTGTATTATTAATAATACTTATTGCATAAAATAATATATATGACTTACAATACTACGTGATTATTACTATTGATATTGCTTACAATTTATTTCCAAATTATCATGTGAATATTTGGAATAAATTTTTTCCTCCTAATTTCCTAATTATGGCCGAAATATGTAGGGAAATTTACTCCCGAAAATTTTTCTCTTCTTTTATATTTTATTTCTTAAAGTCCTTAATTAAATCCTTAATACTCTCTAGTTAAATTAATTTATAAGCTATTACTAGTTTAATTCTAAGAATTTTCCTAGATAGCATAATATCTAGTTCTTTCCCAAATTAAATACATACTAGTCAATTTTTATTTATATCATATAATTAATCTAATTCTAGAATTTATACTATATTAAGTATTAGCCTTGAAACTAATTCTAATATCACTATCATTTAGAAACTAAGCATATTATGCAAAAGACATAAAATATTTGTTAATTTTCATTCATAAAAAAGGATTTCATATTAAGTCCATTTACTTAAGCATATAGGCTCACTACATAAAGTTTTTTTTTTTTTTTGTGCCTAATACTACTTAAAACCATTACACTACATATGACCTTTTCTATTTATTGGGCTTCACCAAAAAGATCCATACAATTAATCCTAACCTACCAAAGTAATTCCCTAGGCCTTCTTCTATTCTATATAATATTACACAAAATACTTCTCACTTGCCAAGTGTGTCGCATAGCCATACTACCATATGTATGTTGGTATGTATGTGTGTGTGCGTGTGTTTTTCTACATACTTATACTATTTACTTACACATTAAAAGTGATAATTCATGGGATGAGATAGACAGAGTTCATAAGAAACCGTGGCACACCAAGAGCAACAAATTGCTCCATGCTCTCCATGATGAGTTTATTGGTATTTGCATGATGCAGAATGATAGGGCCGTTTGAGTCAATCATCATAGTGAAATAAAATTCAAGCCTAAACATTCGATAGATACAGAGAAAGTGTGACCACCAAATATCAAAGTAAAATATGGGTGAATCCATGTTAGCTAGTGGGAGGATCCTTTAGAGTATTTGAAAAAAATAAGTAACAAGAGTGAGTATAATTACTCAACGAGTGATTGCTTAATCCCCACCTAAATGGGTTTGTTGTCATTATAAATGACTCAGCAAATAATATATTTACTCTTCTATAACTGTAAAATTAAATCTTTAATATTTTCCCATGTTTACCTTACTTCATAATTTTACCACTAATTTCTCTAAATTATATTTTCCTTCGAAATTCCTTTAAAATATTTCAATCAAATTTAGAATTTCAATATAACAATTAAAACGAATTGTTTGTAAAATAAATGGTAGGATGGCATAAAAGTTTCTTCTTTTGACTCCCCTCATCCTTATTCTTCTCTCCCCTATCGTTTTCTCTAAATTCAGCCTTATCCCTCTCTCTTAAACAAAAAAGGCGTTGGACCTTTTTTTCTGCCACACTATTTTATTTATTTTCATATTAGCCTCTTGGGCTTATTTTGTCACAAATATCATAAAATGACCTATGGGCCAATATATACAATTTCTCATAGAAATAAAAAAAAAAGATAATACCATATTTGCCAAGTCATTTTTTTAATATTTTTCAAAAATCACATTTCTAACCCATATTTCTTCTTTTTTTAAAAAAAAACATCTTTCTTATTTCGAATTTGTATAATTTTTTAGAAAATTTCTCTTTTATTCATAAGGGAAGGCCGAAGGTTACTACCAACATATCTTCAAATTTCTCCACTAGATTGTGATATTAAATTATCAAATGACCAAAATACCCTTAACTCATAAGTCCAAGATAATTTTGTCACAAAATGATCTTTCTATCCTTATTTTCTCAAAGGTAGCTGAAGCTAATCAAGAGTTTCTCAGGCTCTATTTTTTTCTTTCATACTCATTTATATGCCCGTAATATTAAGATCCAACAAAAGTATTTTATCTCCAATCAAAGAATAATTATCCAATACCATAGATCTTGATTTTTTTTTTCTAGATCTATGCCAATATTTTTATCTAATCCAAATAACTTAGAACCCAACAAAACCCCAAGAGCTTTCTTGAGTTTTCAAGTGGGATTTCCAATAGAATCTGAGCTTCCAAACCTCATTTTTCAACAAGAAACATTTTCAATATGTTAGATCATACTTTGAGATTGAAAGCTATAAACAAGAAAATATATACTTTTTAAGCAAATATTTCAAAATAAAAACTCATCAAGGAAGCAATTAGAGAGACACTTACTCTAGATGGCAGAGATGGATTTGTTTCACCTAAATATATTATTTCATTGAAAACAAAAAGTTCAATTTTTCCTCATCCCTCTTCTTGGCATGATTGACCCATACTTTAAAAGATCAAGGTGAAGCTCCAAGCTTCTCTTGATCTTGTAAGGTTTTTGATGAAGAAGGAGGATGAATAGAAAATAAGAAGAAATAAGGAAAAGAAAGTTTGCTTGAGCTCTTGAATTTTTGCGCTTCTTTGCACAAGAAAAATTAAAGAAAGATGAAGAGAAGTGTTTTGTCATTAGGTATTTTTGGAAGAGAAAAAGTGAAATGATAAGTGGGGAAAGATGGGAAGTGGTAAAAAAAATAAAAGATGAAGAGTGGTGAAAATAGGCTACGACTAGTGTGTAAGGAAAGAAAACTTAAGTGAAAAGAATTAGGTTGGATAAGTTAATAAAAAGCAAAATAATGATTGCATATAATAGATATTTTTGTTTTAAAAGAAATGGGAAAATCAAAGAAAATAATAAGTTGATAAATTTGCATTATTTGGAAAGGTGATTCATTATCTTTCTAAAAAATTGTAAGTAAAAAATCTTATTCCACTTTCTCCTTTTCCCCTTTAGTTTTCAGCCACATGGTTAAATGGGAGGGAATATTTGTTTTCTTGTTTCCTTTTTGGTTACAAGATGATAAGTGTATTAGCTTATAACTAGTTTAGTTACAATTTTTTATTTATTTATTTATTTTTTGTAAAAGATGGTAGGTAAAAATACTTGTATTCAAGTATAATGAATAATTACTTATCATTGCCTTCCTCAGAGGATTTTCTATAATGTAATTTCTACTATCCATTTTTTTTCTCACATATCTTTTAGTTCATACTTTGCTAAAAATATTGGTATTATATTTTTCATACTTTATTTAGTTAGACAAAAGGAATAGAATGTTTCATTCTTCAATATACTACTATTGACCAAACTATCTAATGAGTTTCCTCTTTATTTCTAATAATCTCTTAGTTGGCCCAATTCTCCTTAATGGGTCCTATTTAACTTTTCCTAATTTTCATTCTAAAAAAATATAAATTCCTATTTTCTTAAAAATTCTAATATACTAATTACTAATTTCTAAATATCATATTCTTAGTTGAATTCTTCCTATAATTTATTTTAATAGTTATTCTAATATCATGGATTTTCTATGAGCGTATTGATGGATATTACACCACAAGAAATTCTTCCTCAATTGATGCAAATGGCCTTGACACACTCATCCCCATGATACAACAACTTGAGCTACCATTGGTTTTATCCACGTATTCCTATACAAAAATAGAATTCTTTCTCCCAACACCTTTCTTTACCTAATATGTATAATGTATAGTATGAAAGAATAGCTAAAGAGCTGTACCAAAGAAGTAAAAATGTGAGGTTTATACAGGCATGAAGATGAATTAGATATTAAAACAACTTAAAAGTTAATTAAAGCCTATTATGTCATTGAAGACAAAATACTAAAGGCATTTGATTCCTTTAGCTGTAGTTTTACATGTTTAAACTATATTAAAAAATTGGCTTCCATTTTGTTAATCGAATGGCCTTAGAAGTTATTATTAATTTTCAAAAATTGAAAAGCTTTATTGGTTTAAAATCTAATGTCGTTTTAAAGCTTTCACCCTCACTAAGACAAAAAGGTTTTAAATTGAAGGAAATACAAAAAATAATTTACAATCAGTAATATTATTAATTTTATAAAAAATATTCCAACACTATTAATATAAGAAAATAACTTGTAATCGATACTTTTAATTTTAACTGTTAACATTAAAAAAGGACACTTCATGTTTTAGAGGAAATGGGCAAATTCATTCTTGAAAGATAAATGTACTATTAAATTGGTCATAAACTTTATACTGACATCAATTGAGTTCAATTTTGTTTAAAACTAATGGAAAGACTCAATTGATTTCAATATATAAGGTTTAGGACTAATTTGATGTCATGCTTATCTTTGAATAGCAAATTTGCCCATTTCTTTTTGTATACAAATCATTTATGCAATTATGGACTGGCTTTCTCTTATTAGCATTATGAGTATAAGAATGAGACATCTCTACCATCTTTAACAAAACTACCATAAAAAAATTTTCAACAAAAAAAAAAAAGAAGAGTGCACTGTTGTTTTTATGCACTTCATTTCTATTTTTTTACTACGATTTTACATTAGTTAAAAATTTTCAATCATATTATAAAAATATCTTTAAGCGTATTTCAAGAGATAAAACAATATTTTATGCATATTACTATATTATTATGGACATTGATATATAGATCAAAATACACAAAAAAGTGATTGTGTAACCTTTTTTATGCTTATTTTTTAATAAATAAAATTACAATTACAAATAAGTGCCTAGATGGGGAGGAGGAAATTTTTCAATGTCAATTAATTAATGTCATGGAAAGAAATGACAAGATGCTAACTACCCAACTTGACTATTGTCATAAGTTTCTATTATTCAAGAATGATTATTGTTACATCTTTTCCTCTCTCAACACCTTTTTTGCCATTATACCTTGCACACATTTACAAATTTATCTTATTGCAATTCATTCTCTATTTCTACTGTTGATGTTACATATATACATACATGTATAAATACATGCATGCATGCATACGTACATACATACTTATACACATGTATACATACATAAGGCTTAATGGATATTTGTTTCCCCTATCAATATATAATAATAATGGTTGTATAGATGATAGATAATAAAAGATGCAATTTTATTTTATTTGGCATTGCCTTATGTTCACATCCTCTTTTCCTTTCCCATATGGATTACATTACAATCCTGGGCTTTATGAATAATTGTTTTCCTCATCAATAAACAATAATAGTGGTTGTACAGATGATAGATAATCAAATATGCAATTTTGTTTCTTTTGTCATTGCCCTATATGCACATCATTCCTTTCCTTTCCCATATGAGTTACACTATAATCCCAGGCTTTATGAATATTTGTTTTCCTTGTCAATAGACAATAATAGTGGTTGTACAAAGGATAGATAATTAAAGATGCAATTTTGTTTTATTTGGCATTGCTTCAAGTGCACATCCATCCTTTTCTTTCCCATATAGATTACATTACAATCCCGTTGAGTTTTCCCTCACCTCCAACTTATGTTTTGTCTTCTAAGAGTTTATTTTGATGAAGGTAAGTGTTGTAATTATTTGAATATTTTCTTCTTTATATATTGGAAAACTAATTAAAGAAATTTTTTGTATGAAAATTGAATGATATGGAAAGCCGGTGGACATGACAATTTTAGAATACTATTATTGTCTATTAAAATCCCTTCATACCTCACACAAATTAAGAAAATACCTTTTGAAATTATAGGCTTTTTTTAGACTACAGGTTGATTTAACTCATATTTTCCTCCTCTCATTTATTCACTTGTTCACCTAATGAGTAAAATATTTTTATTCTTCTATTTTCACTCTCCCAAAGGCCAAATGCCTTTCCCAAGCTAGTGTTAAAATTCATTTCAATAGAGAATACAATATAGTATAGAAGACCAAAGTAGGAAATGGATAAATTCATCCCTAAAATATAAACATGATATCAGATTAGTCATAAACTTTATATACTGACATCAATTGAGTTCTTCCATTAGTCTTAAACAAAACCAGACTTAATTGATGTTGATATAAAGTTTATGACTAATTCGATATCATGTTTATCTTTCAAGGACAAACTTTATGATTTCCTATACATTTTATTATAAATTTAGACGAGTTATTTGCATGATTCAAAAGTAGGAGAAGATCATCTGCATATAAATTCAAATACATGAAAATTATATGTAGTTTAGTCTATAGCAAGTGAGCCTATAAAACTAAAAATATAACTATCATTATCATCATTATTGTAATAATTTTAGTCACTTGAGCTATTGGAATTGCCATGTTAATAAACTATATACAAAACTAAAATTTATAGCATTGCTTATATCAAACACATTTTTATGATATTCTTGTAACAAAGCTAAAGTATTGATTGGCTTTTGTTGAAATTTGTCACGACGTCCTCTCGATAGAATGGCGGATGGTGAAAAGTTTAAATTTTTTTAGAATATTGGAGAATAAAAAAAAAAAGGAGTTGTTGATAAGCATTTTTAACAGTGTAATTATAGCACTTCATGAGGTTTGCATTTTCACATTTTGGATTTGGGAGTTAGTTGCATGTAGGGAAGGTGTTAGGCACCCTATAATATCCGTTAAGAGAATAATTGTCTATTTGCTCTAATGCTACCTTTTAAAAAAAATAAAATGGTCATGGAAGAATTATTATTATTATTAAGATTTTTTTATGTCCCACCTTAGATTCAATAATACCAAAAATGATATTGATATATGGTCCTTATAAGGATGGGTAGCGTAGAGTTATTATTATACGAAGTAACATATATTTCTACAGCAATTACTATGTGCTTCAAAAAAGAAAAAAAGATAATTAACTAAATAAATAAAGGTTAATAATAATAATAATAATAATAATAATAATAATAATAATAATAATAATAATAATAATGATTGAAAATAAATGCAAAAACTATAATTAAGGGTTTTGAACACCGTTTTGTTCTGTTGAGACAATATTCATATATTCTGACTTTTCATAATCCCCTCTTTTAGGCCTTATGAAAGTAATAGTATGATTGGTTTGATTTTAATCAATTTGAGTCAATGATTTAAACAAAGTCTGTGTCTTGATAATGTTAAGTGCCATCATGATTACACATGCAATCAGATTACTTAATTCTAATATGTCATAGACACAATTTTTTTAGTTTGACATATTTTTCTTAAATAAAATCTAATATGCAATCAGATTACTTAATTCTAATATGTCATAGAGAGATAAATCAAAAGTAAAAAAATGAAAAAAAAAACTTCACATATTTAATGTGGTGCATTTGAATTAATGGATAAATATCATGTATAATGCAAAAATTCTTATTTTGATGTGTCCTATTAATTTTTTGTGTATAATGATATTGGATTTTTTTATGAAGTGTTATGGGTATTTTTTAGATAACATAAAATGGGCTAACTAAGGCCTAGTAGAAGGACTAATCCAGCTAAAAGAAGGCTCAGACCAAGGAATTGGGGTCGCTTAGTGAGACAAAGTTGCAGTAGGAAACGATCTCGCTAAAGAAGGATCTCAACTCGCTAATGAGGAATCGTTGCCCCAATTATCCTTTAGGAGGCTTGCTGGATGAATGCAACAAGATCGGCCAACATAACCAGTATGTCGCTCAGCACAATCCTAGGTCACTAAGTTAGTAACCCAGGCATATGTATGAAAGTCTAGTCAGCCACTAAAGGAAGATATTTTCTGTAACACCCGAAAAATTAAGGAAAATAAAAAAGGGAAATTTGAAATAACATTTTGAAATTTGAAAGGACTAAAATGAAATTTCG
>JANHAO010015472.1:0-14809 GCA_026873985.1 Saraca asoca | reverse complement strand
GTGCAAATCGATTTATGAACTAAAAAATAGTTTTATAGTTTTCTTTAAGTGGTTTAAAGATTACCTCATTGTTTAGTTAAAAAGACTTGGATCAAATATCATTTGAACTTATTTATAAAAGATCCTATTAAAATAAAAATAAATCCTAAAACTAATCTTGGATCTTTTGAATAATTTTTCTTTGAACCTACAAGACGAATCAAAAATACTAAAAATATGTTATTAGATAAAATTATTTTTCAACATCAAAACTAAGGAAAATATATGATGAGAGTAATCTAGGCTAACAAAAAGAAAAGAAAAAGGGAAAATGGATAAAAAAAATGAGTGAAAAAGACAAGAAAAAGAAAAAGGCAAAGAGAAAAAGAGAAATTAATAAATGTTAAAATTTGTGATGTTAAATTCTAGTTTTAAATGCTTTGTTTATTTGTTTGAATCTATACCCTAATTCTCTATTGGTCTCTTTGCTCTTGCACTCTCATATAATATTAGATGATAAGCAAGCTTATGGTAGTGCATTTTCATGGAGTAAAATTGAGCTAGACACTTCTAGAGTTAGCAAGCTTATCTTGTAAGGGTCTATCAATTTGGTTCGCTTCTTTTCAAATAAAAATACTATGCTAATTGATTTTGAGTTTTGATTTGTGAAGAGTGTTGCTTCATGATGTGCTATTTCCTTGAGAATTTTGTTGTTTTCTTACTTATAGTTTTGCAATCTTATTATTGTTGAAGAGTTAGTGCTTAGGTTTCCTTTTGAGTCAAGTTTTGGTCTTACCCTGAGGATATACAAAAGCTAAATGTGGGGGAATTTTATAAGTGCAACATTTATATATTTTATACCTATTCTTCTTTTAGTCTTTTTTTCATGTATGTGCAAATTAGAGTACTTGTTATTGATTTCATGATTTAGTCTGATTTAGAACTAATTTAGATTAATTTAGTAATTTGACACTATTTTAGACTTTTGGCTATATATAGAATTCTAGATCTCTGATTGGATTGATTCTTATATCATTGGAAAGAAAAAAAAGAAAGATCTACAATTGTTATGAAGAGTTTCAAGCCCAGTTTGGATGTTCAGTGTGTCACAATCAACCCAAAAGTTGAAACAGAGTGCTAACCCAATAATCATGAACTAATTTTGGTTTTTTTATCATACTTAGAGCTCCAGTCCCTCAAACAATGCAAATCCAATCATATTGGATATCTAAGATCCATATCTACAAATTTCATGAAGGGCTCAAGATGAAATAGCGTCTTTTTGAAAGAGATTCAGGGCTATGAACAAGAAAGACAGAATTTGTTACAAGTTGGTCTACTCTGTAAGCCTATTTTGGGTTATATCTCATAAGTTAGGTTAGAGACCTCCGTTTTGAGCATATTCTAGACCATTGGATTGCTAAGAAATAGAGCTACAATATTCATAAAGACACCAAGATCCAATTGTACCCTTATTCAACCCAATTTAGCAGCCTAAGTAAAAATGAAAGAGCTTATAGAAAAACCTAACTAAAGCATTTAGATATTCATTCTTTTCATTCTATTCTTTTTTACCAACTTTGTAAGGAGGGAGGAGCTCTCCTAAGGTAAGAACACTAGCCCTTTTAGGTCATTTCTTTTCTTTAATTTTCATTTTAATTCTCTTATAATGAGCAACTAAATCCTTCTTTCAATTTAAGGGAAATTCTATTTTAATTCAATTGTTATTGTAAGATCTTAATTGTATTATTGATTTATTCCCGATTTGGTTATCTATTGTTTCTCTATTTTAATTGCATAGGATGATTAACTAATATGGTTGATTAGTTAATTCTCTATTGTGATTATCTGCTAGCTTAAACTTCATAACCTATAATTGTTATGATAATACGGCAAAGGAGCAATTGGATGTTATAATTATGCCTTGGTGTATGATTTGTTCAATACCAAAGGAAACGTAGGATGAATTTAATGATTATATGCTAGAGTGTGCTTGTTATCAAATCTTAGTCTCTTTTTGTCCTTAATACTATTGTTAATTTGATTAGGGAGTTAGGCTCAAGTCAAATTGGTAATAAGGTTTGACTTGGATGTTATGCTTAAATTAATGAAATTAGGAAAGAACAATAAAAATTTAATTTAGGTGTGATCGGCTGCCGAATCTAATCAAGATTAGAAAATTTATAAATCGAGCTACCTAAATTACTTATAGTATAAGCAACACCGAGTTGAGCCCCTTGGATCATTTGGATGATTTCAATCAGATTAGGAGATAGAAATGAAGGGGGGTTGGCAATAACTAAACTACAGCTAACATTAATGCAGAAACAAAAATAGAAACAAGTAAACCAATCAGCCCAAGGAAATCAACTAAGCTTAAGATTAATGCTTCTTTGATCACTAAATGTTCATTTAATTGTTGATCATATTTTATATCTTAAAATTATAACAAGAATCCTTGAAAATGATTAATGAGTCTAATCAGAACTCAGCCAACAAATAATCCATCAAAATCTCAATGTATTACTTGGTTTTCCTATCCTCTTCCTACAAGTGATTATTAATCAACAATCATATAGTCATCCAAACCAAATGAATCCATTCAATTCCAAAAACTCAGTAAAAATAGAGAGGAAAGGAGAAGAAATGAGAAACAATTGAATGCATAATGGAATATCAAGATCTCAA
Source organism: Saraca asoca (assembly GCA_026873985.1). NCBI lineage: Eukaryota > Viridiplantae > Streptophyta > Magnoliopsida > Fabales > Fabaceae > Saraca > Saraca asoca. The sequence continues at coordinate 12,142 of JANHAO010015472.1, read as the reverse complement.
CATAAATCTTCAAGTTTGTCAACCCTTGGACTGATTACAACTTCAGCCTTCCATGGAAGGCAGAAAGAAAATGAAAAAATTAGAGAGAAAAAGAAAAGAAAAATGTCCTACACTACTATCTAGAAAAACTCCTAAAAATCGAACTCTAAACTTCCTAAAAACTCTAAGCTAAAATGACTTTGCCCGGGAAGAGAGAAGCTGGCTGCATGGTTGGTGAGTAGGCAATGATGGCTGGGTCTGGTTGCTTGCTACCACTCTTCTTGTGTGTTGTGTCTCAATGTAGACTACTTCTTCTGGTTTTCTTCTAACTTACTACTCTCCAGCTGGTTAAGTGTGAGCTAGTGCAAAGGATGGTCCATTGGGCTCGAGATCCATGCCAACTGGGGCCTAAACATCCAATTCTGCAGAAACCCATTTCATCAGTATTCTGTCTCTAAATTGCAGCTCCATTTGCACGCCCAATTTTTTGGATTCAGGTCTGGAAGTCTTCATGAAAGTTTTATCTTTATGTATTAACTTCCATTTGGGCTTAGTTTCACCTCATTTGGACTTGTATAGCTCTAGATATGGCTTAATTAGTGTTCAGAGGTCAGGCTGCCCGAGACAGGCTGAGGCAGCATTCTGGTTTTGGTTTGATAGCCAATTGTGAGATTCAGCCTTGGATCTTCATGAAGGTTGTAGAGATATGTCTTAGCTTTCCTACAAGATAAGAATCACATTAATTGGACAAGTTTAGCTCAAGTTATAACTAAAATACAGAAACTACTTAACAAAGTCAAATTCTATAGAATTTCTTCTAATGATGCCAATTAACACCACACCATAAATATATACTAACACAGCTGAAGTAAGTTAATTTTGAACCTTAAAAGGCTTAATGAGAGGACAATTAAGTGAGTAAAATATTTTGTTATTAAGGTTTTGGCCTTAAATTAAAATGAAATAATACAATTTGTGTCTAGGATCAATCCAATAGTTAAATGCATAAATCTCACTTTGATTAAAGATTTTTCATATTTGAATTTTCCCTTTTTTTTTTCAATTCTATTTGATTTTTATATCGTCTTTGAAATTTTATCTTCAATATCAAAACCCCTTGTCCCAATCAATATTTAAATTAGTCATCTAATCTCTTGGGTTTGACCTAGACTCGTCATCCTACAAAATTAGGATAATTTAATACATTAAATTCTGACAATTACAATAGCCGTCAAGATCAAAAATAAATTCATGCAGCAAAGTGGATGTTATTACTAGCAAATCATAACAAACAAATCAGCAAATTAAAATACATTTTGACTAAATAAACAAAAACTAACTACTAATATATTGCCACAAAGTTACTAATTTAATCAATTGTATATTTAGTTACTAATACTATATGAAAACAAATTTAGAAAAAATGGCTAAATTTTCCATCATTAAATATCTTATTTAGAGAACTCAATTACATTTTTATTGAATTAGCTTTAAATGCATACTATAAGATTAAAACAACACTTTAAACCACAAACCCAAAAACATTACAACAAAACAACTAAAAATTCTCTGTTTGCTAAATTTTTGCTATGCTGCATCAAACGCTTAAAAGAAATTACAACTTAAATTTATTCAATTCAATTATTATCTTCTTCAAATATATGAACTTAATTAATTACATACATACAACAAGCTACATTCATAACTAAACAAACCTGACTTCTTTATTTTTATTCACTCTTAACTATGACTAAGACAACATATATATTTTTCCTTTCTTCAAAACCTTTATGTAAATAAGAAAATACAATATATTCCTTGATTATATTCATAAAATAATTTCATTAGTACATTGTTCATGAAGTAATGAAAAACCCATGCAATGCATGGATTGAAAACTAGTATTTTATTAAATCAACTTGTAAAGCTAAATTGAAGACCAGTAAGAAATACTGGAACTAAGAAAAATAGAAGCATGCTCTCTCATTTAGTTGGTATTATTTTAATGATTCCTCTTATTTGTAATCATATAAAAGAGCATGAGAAAATACAGAATTGAAGCAAAACTAGTGTAAGTTTCTTTCATTGACATAATTAGTTTTATATTTTCAAAATATGACAGTTTACAGCTATATGTAGCCATATATCAAATTCCCAATTTTTTCAAAATTCTTGATTTATAATCATCTTAAGGCTAGTTGATTCCATACTTAATCATTGCTATAATAGATTCTAACATATCTAAACTATATAAGATCACACCTTATCTGGTGATTGTGTAAGCCCAGCCTTAGAACAGTCAATAAAACTTATACTCATTCTTCGTTTCTGCTAAGAAACAAGACCACATGATAATTAGAAATGACATGAGGTCATTAACACATTATTAAAAGACAGCCAACATGATAGATCACCCTCACTTAATTGGAGATCAAGACTTCATTAGTCAAGAAGTGCCAATTTTAGAATATATAAAGGTTAGACTTTTCAAATTCACTATATAGTCATTGTCTACCCATTAAAGATAATCTCATTCAATATGAAAAGGAATAATCTAACATAGAGAAGATAGATAACCCCATTCAATATAAAAAAGACTAATCTTACTTAAAGAAGACTTGACTTTAATCCATAAAAGCATCTTTCATCCAACCTGCAAACAAAAACATAGATTAATATGTAAGTTTTCTACTAGCTTAACTACTTAAAAGGATGATATACAATTATTGTTTAATAATAAGGGTGGCTAATCTTGAAATTAAGAGCATATACAAGCATACCAATACTTACTAAAGATTTTAGAGATAGACTATGTGAAAACTTCTTTTTCTTTTTCTTTTTCTTTTTCTTCATTGGGTCATTGCATTATATTTCAAAATTCAAATTGAGAAAATCAGAAAAAATGACAATATAATTGAAGTATACAAATGTATAAGCAAGCGTTGTTACTAACTAGTGGAGAGCCTAATCTTTTTGAACAGCAAATAACATACTATATATGATGGCAAACATTGTAGCATAAAAGAGAAACTCAAAAGGAAATTGGATAAGAGTTATGTAAAAGAACCTGATAAGAGTTATGGTAAGAACTAAGAAAATAATCTAATTTAAGCAATCTGTGATAACAAAATATTTTACTCATTTAATTGTCCTCTCACTAAGCTTTTTAAGGTTCAAACTGACTTATTTCAGCTATGTTACTATATATTCATGGTGTGGTGTCAATTGGAATCATTATAGAAAATACTACAGTATTTGGCCTTAGTTAGTAGTTTCTGTATTTTAGCTATAACTTGAGCTACGATTGTCTAATTAATGTGATTCTTGTCTGTAGGAAAGCTAAGATATAGCTCTACAACTTTCATGAAGACCTCCAAGGCTGAATCTCATAATTGGACATCTGAAATTAGAGCTCAAGTTAAAACCAGAATGTTGTCTCAATTCTGTCTCTTGCTGCCTGACCTCTGAGTACTCATTAGGAAATATCTAGAGTTGTAGAAGTCCAAATGAGGTCAAACTAAGTCCTAATGGAATTGAGACACAAGGCTACAATTCTTATGAAGACTTCTAGACCTGAATGCATCATCTTGGGCATGCCAATTGAGCTACAAAATAGAGGCAGAATACTAATGAGATGGGCCTCTATAGAATTGGATTTTTAGGCCCCAATTGGCATGAAACTTGAGCCCAATGACCATCCCTTGCACCAGCTCCACACTCAACTAGCTGTAAGTCAGTAAGTCAGTAAAAAATCAGAGAAGCAGTCTATAATGGCATAGTACACACAAAGAGAATAGTAGCAGAAGATGGTAGCAAGCAACTAGCCCTTCATGATTGCTCCTACTCCACCAACCAGTAGCTAGCTTCTTTTTCTGGTTATGTACTCTTCAGTTAAGTTTTGGAAAAGTTTTTAGGAAGTTTTTAGAGAGATTTTTCCAGGGAGATAGTATGTTTTTCTTTTCTTTGTAATTTTGCCTTCCATTCATGGAAGGCTAAAAACTTGTAATCAGTCCAAGAGATTAACAGCTTAAAGATTAATGTTGAGATCTTACTTTCACCTTGCAATTCAATTGTTTGTCATTTCTTCTCCTTTCCTCTCTATTTTGTTGAGAATTCTAAATTGAATGGTTTCATTTGATTTAGATGTTAATATGATTATGGCTTAATAATCACTTGTAGAAAAAGGATGGTAGAAACTAAGCAATGCATTAAGCTTTTGATGGATTGTTTGTTGGCTAAGTTCTGCAGATGAATCATTAATCATTTCAAGGCTTCTTGCTATGATTTAAGGCCACAAATATGATTAACAATTGAATGAATATTTAGTGATCAAGGATACATTAATCTCAAGCTTAGTTGATTTCCCTAGGCTGGTTGTTTGCTTACCATTGTTTACATTTTTGCATTATTGCTTGCTACTAGAATAGTTACTGCCAAACCCCCCTCATTTCTATCTCTTAATCTGATTGCTATCATTAGAATGATCTAAGGACTCGACCTAATGTTGCCTTATACTACAAGTAGTAAGGTAGCTCGGTTATAAATTTTCTAATTTTGATTGGATTCAGCAACCATTCAATATGCAAGAGTTATTATGACTATAACATGAAGAAAAATTGAATTAATCTTCTAGAATGCTATCAATTGTTTCTCATGACATTGATTCACATCTATATTGCTACTATAGTCAACAAATTATATATAAGTGGGATAGCCAACAAATGTCAATTTTCACACAAATCATTGCACTACTTACAATGCTATAAGGCTTACTTCATAAAGGATTTTGAGAAGAAGAAAGCATCTACATTCTACAAGAATGAAATGAAAAAATAAACTAATCAAAAGTTAATATGGCTTTAAAATTCAGTAATCCGAATTTATAAAACACTTTAAATCAATCATCAATTAGATCTTTTATATGGCAATTGGTTCACAATAGTTAATCAAACAATACAAAGAACAAATTCAAACATTCAACCAAATTTAGAGAGGTAATAGCCATTAATAAAACATTAACCATAAGCAAAGTCTTGAATTATAAAGGCAATATTAGAACAGTTTGAAAATAATTTTACATGAATCTTCAGGGATCAACTTGAATTCCTATTCCATAGATTTCATCCTAGCCATCTAAAATTTATAAATTATACTAATATATATAAAAAATTAACTTGAAACCAATAATATACAAACTATGATCATTTGTGATTTGTGAATATGAAAAAAAATGAAACAAATCTAAATTGAAGTAAATTTGCATATTTTAATACTAATTGATGACTGTTAAAGGTTTAAGAGTGAAGAGGAGAATAACGTAAAGTTGATATGTATAGTACCTCTTAATTCAGAATGAGGAAAAAGAAGACCTTGGAATTTACAAACTACAAGGAACGTTGTTTTGAGTCTAGTCCCCATTTTAAAAAAATGTATGATTTGTGTTGATGATAACAAATATCTTGGATGTGCTAAATGTATTGAATTTCAATGGTTTTATCTTGGAAAGCTTGATGAAGACTAACTCTAGGCCTAGGATCACTTTGATGTAAAGGTTGGGTTTATATGAATTTAACTCAAGGTTTAAGTTAATTTTAAGAAGCATTTTCTTCAAAGATTTGCATCAAGGTTTTAGGAAATTTTTTTCAAAAGTACTTCTCCATGTTCTTCAATTATCTAACAAAATTTTACACTTGAAAAACATGTTTTTAAGTCGAAATAAACATTTTGAAATTGTGTAGAAATGATTTTTAATCAATTTTTTCAAAACAAAAAAAAATCCTAGTCTCGCCAATTGACTCATAGCCTATTAGACTTTGTCTAAGAGCCTTGCACTTTAGGAAAGTCAATTCACACCTTTTAAACTTTGCACATGAGTTGAATTGCACCTCCTTAATTTGGGCACATGTGTCAACTTGTGAAGGCCAAAATTTCATCAAAAAGCTATACATTCTTCGTGAGTCGACTTGTAGTACGAAATTTGACCATGCGATTCAACTCACAAGTCGACTCAAATAGAGTGAATTTTGAAATAACAATCGTTTATTGCTCTCTCACTATAAATATCTTATGCTTTCGTTTCTTTAGTGCAAACCCTAATTTGGAAGAGGCAAATACTACCCATTTGATCCATGCTTCATCTATTTACTCTTTTACAACATCCTAAGCTAGATTTGAGTGAATCATTAACTCTTGAGCTTCAATTTATAATCTAAACTTTTGAGTTCTTGTTATTTTCCTTCAATTCATCTAAAAATTTCTAGGTGATTTTATGGTTAGCAAACTCTAGGTTAAAAAAAAGTGTGGTAATTCTTGTTTCCTTAGCTTCAAGTGAGATATCTTAAAAGGGTTTCAATTGTTAAGGTATACAATCATTGTAAAGGCTTCTTCTTGTGCTAGATTCAAACTTAGAGGGATAAATATTAGTGGAACCAAGTTTGATTCATGCTTGAAGAATGGATATATATCTTGGAACAGATCTTCAAGAAGGAACCATTATAAAAATCTGCATTTAAATCTCTCTATTCTTATCCTTTTATTTTTCTGTAATTTAATTTTTGCACTTTATATTTTTGATATTTATTATTGTTCAAGTTAATATTGAGTAATTAAATTACTAAGTTTTAGATAGCTAAGGTTGGTTTATGAGATTGTTAACCATTTATTTCCAAGGTATTGAAATTTTATGAAAATTGAAAAAGGGTTTTGAATTATGATTTAAAAATTTGTAAAATCCTAAAACCAATTCACCTCTCTTGGTGGAATTCTTAGCTATAATTGGTATCAAAGCTTGTCTTTTGTTGTGAAGGTGCAACTGCCTTAAGAGGATCCAATGAATTTGAACAGTCTTAGCTTTTTATCCGATTATCCTCCATTGTACAAACCCCTTGGGTTCAATGGACAACACTATACAAACTGAAAATAAAAGATGAAATATTTCATTTAGGCCACTGATACTGACATGTGGGAAATAGTGGAAAATAAATACAATTTACGAGCTAAACTTGAAAATAACGTAACTATTTTGAAACCTATAAGTGATTAGAATGAAGATGAAAAGAAAAAACACCTTTTCACTTTTAAGGTCAAATGGATTGTATCCAATTCACTATGACCTAGTGAATATGAGAGAGTATCCAACTATACCACTACTAAAGATGTGAGATGCTCTTGAAGTAGCTCACATAAGTACTACCTACGTCAAAGCATATAAGGTTCACACACTTGTATCTCAATATAAGTTTTTCAAAATGAATGATGGTGAATTAATCAAGGATATGGTGCAAAGGTTCACTACAATTGTTAATCATTTGAGCTTTCTTGGTAGGAAATCTGAAAATGCTTATTTAATCTACAACGTCTTTTGCTCATTGACCATTAAATGGCAATCGAAGATTACAACTATAAAGGAGTCAATAAAGATAGGCATGCCTACTTTGCAAGAGTTGTTTGGTAACTTAGAGAAGCATGAGATGGAATGTAAGAGGTATTCAAAGTCAAATGATGATGATAGAAGAAGGAAAAATCTTGCGCTCAAAGTCCCTACAACTTATGAAAAGAAAGATGATGATTGGAGAGTTTGGATGATCTTAATAACACCTCAATAGAAAATGATTTGGCTTTTCTCACAAAGAAATACCAAAAGCACTTACTCATAAAGTTTGTGGAAAGAGGAAGTCTCCTCTCCTTAAAAGAAATGCAAATAGAGGCGAGCAAAGCAATCAATCTAGCCTCATTTGTTACAAATGTAAGAAGTCAGGACACATCAAATATGATTGATCCATGTATCTCAAGACACAATTGGAGAATGAGAAAAACAAGTGACCAAGCAAAAGGGCACATTTTTCCATGTGGGCTAATGAAGATGTGGATTCCACTTGTGATGAAGAGAAAGATGAAAAGGCATTACTTTGTCTCATTTCTATGAAAGATGATGATGTTGAGATAAACAATGATAACTCTATCTAATCACTTGATAATGTTGATGATTTATATAAAGAGTTATGTGATGATTTTCTTAAGCCCAAAATGAATGTCAATCTTTTAAAGAAAATCATTGCTTTCTTGGAAGATGACATTGAAAATGTGTAAAAAGAAAATTAAAAAAAAAAGTTGAAAATCTTAAGTTATCATCACAAGTGTGTGCTATTTGTAAAACTCTCAAGTCAAAAATTGATGATTTGAACAAGATGCTTAAAAAATTTACAAATGGCAAGAAAACATTTGATGCATTACTTTAAAGCCAAATGTATGGTTTCAACAAAGAAGGACTTAGATATAAACCAAGTATGCAAAACTCTTTTTACAAAAACCTTTTTGTTAGAAAAACTATGAAAAACCAACATTATATAATGTGTTTCTATTATGGACAAAGGGACCATGGGATTCATTCTTGCGCTCACAAAAGGAATGCTTCTGCTGCAAGTGTTGGAGAGGTGTTGGTTTGGATACCAAAGGCTTTATCTAGTGAGACTAACTTTCAAAGACCCAAGACTACTTAGGTACCCACATCTAAAGAATGATTTTGCTTGTATAGGTGGGTGGGATATCCCAAAGCAACATGTGATTTCTTGATGATGGATGCTCTTGACACATGACCAGTAACAAATCCAAGTTTTTCTCGATCACTCCCATTAATGGTGAATATTTCATTTTTGAAGATAATGCTAAAAGGAATGTAATAGGTAAAGGTAGGGTTAGTAAAGACCCTTATTCTTGTATTGAAAATATTTTGTTGGTTAAGGAGCTTAAACATAATTTGCTTAATATTAGCTAATTTTATGACAAGAGGAATAAAGTCACTTTTAACTCCACTTGGTATATAGTTAAGAATTTAAATGACAGGTAAATTAAGTTAGTTGGCAAACGGTATAATAATATTTATATAATTGACATTAATAATAAGCCTAGCAGTGATTCTAAGTGTATGATTAATATAAATGATGATTCTTGGATTTGGCATAAAAGACTTGCTCATACAAGTATAGACCTTATTAGAAAGCTTTGTAAAATGATTTGGTTATTAGTTTGGCTAAGCTTAAGTACAACAAAGATAGATTATGTAATACATATTAAAAGGGTAAACAAGTAAAAACATTTTTTAAATCTAAAATTTTGTTTCTACATCAAGGCCACTTCAATTACTTCATATGGATTTGATTGGTCCATCAAGGATAAGAAGTCCAGTGGAAATTACTACATACTTATAATTATTGATGACTATTCAAGGTATACATAGACGTTATTTCTTGCTCAAAAGAATGATATTTTCAAGCTTTTGAAAAGTTTGCAAAGTCCATCTAAAATGAAAGAAGAATAACAATAGTAACTATATAAGGTGACCATGTGGAGAGCTCGAAAATCCTAATTTTACTTGTTACTGCATTAAGAATAGTATTGAACATAACTTCTTTTCCCGTAGAACCCCTCAACAAAATGGAATTGTTGAGAGGAAGAATATGTGTTTAAAAGAAATGGTAAGAACCATGCTTAATGACAATTCTATCCCTAAGTCCTTTTGGGCAAATGCAATGAATATTGCTTGCTATATTATGAATAAAGCCTTGATAAGGTCCATTCTTAAGAAAACATCCTATGAGCTGTACAAAGGGAGAAAAACCAGTGTATTGCATCTTCATGTTTTTTGTTGTAAATGCTACGTATTTAACAATGGTAAAGACAACCTTGAAAATTCGATGCCAAATCTAATGAAGCATTGTTTATTAGGTATTCTTCCATTATCAAAGCTTTTACAACAAGAGAACTTTACAAATACGAGAATTCATTCATATTACTTTTGATGAATCTACTTCTCATGTGCATAAAGTTAATGATGATAATGAGCAAGTTGATGCTTGGCTTCCTCAAGCTGTTTTAAATCCACAACAATAAAGAAATGAAAAGGAAGAAAGAGACAAAGAGGACAACAACAATGAAGAACCTCCTCCCATGGACATTACAATTGAAGAAAGGACTCGATGACTACAAAAAGCATAGTAGATCATGGAAAGCTATCTAATTGACCAAGTGATTGGTGATGTATCACAAAGGGTAAGATGCAATACTCTTAGAAATATCTATGATCATGTAGCCTTTCTTTCTCAAATTGAAGCTAGAAACATTGATGTGGTTATAAATAATAAACATTGGGTTTTGGCTATTCAAGATGAATTAACAAAATTTTACACTTGGAAAATATGCTTTTAAATTGAAATAAATATTTTGGAATTGTTTAGATATGATTTTTAATCAATTTTTTGAAAACAACATTTTGAAAAAGCAAATCTTAGTCTCACAAGCCGACTCATAGCCTATTGAACTTTATTCAAGATGCTTGCATTTGAGATGAGTCAATTCGCACCTTTTGAACTGTACATGTAAGTCAAATCACACCTCCCTAAGTTACTTGTGAAGGCCAAAATTTCATCAGAGAGCTAAGCTTTTTTCCCGAATTGACTCATAGTTCAAAATTCGTCCACACAATTCCATTTACAAGTCAACTTGACTGAAGTAAATTTTAAAATAACAGTCATTTATTACTCTTGCGATAAATATCTTATGCTCTTATTTTCTTCAGTGTAAATCCAAATTTTAAATAAGAATAACAATATTAACTATTCTGTTACATATTTCTTCTATGCTTCATCTATTTATTCTGTTACAACATCTTGATTTAGATTTGAGTTAATCCTTACCTTTAGAGTCTTAATTTGTAATTTGAACTTTTGAATTTTTGTTGCTTTCCTTCAATTTATCTCAAAATTTTTAGGTAATTTTAGGATTAGCAAACCCTATATTGGAAAATGTGGTATCTCTTGTTTCCGTAGCTTTCAGTGCGGTATCTCAAAGGAATTTTGATTGTTGGGGTATACAATTATTGTAGAAGTTTTTCCTTATGCCGGATTCAAATTTGGGCGAATAAATTTTAATGGAATCGAGCTTGACTTAAGTTTGAAGAGTAAATATCTACCTTGGAGCGAATCTTCAAAAGTGAATCACTATAAAAATTTATTTTTTGAATCTCTTTATCCATATTCTTTTATTTTTTCTATAATTTATTTTCAGCACCTTATATTATTGACATCCATTATTGTTTAAGTTAATGTTCAATAATTAAAATATTGGGTTTTAGATTGCTAGGATTGGTTCATAAGATTGCCAATCATTTGTGTCCAAGGTATTAAAAATTTTTGAAAATTAAATATGAAAAATTATATAAAATTTAAAACCAATTCACTCCTCTTGATGGAATCATTTGCTACATGTTGGAACATGTAGAACTCGAAGTCAATGTTAAGGCAGAACAAAATAGTGAATTGTAGAGCTCCTCTCATGGCTACATGAAGAAGAAGAATCGTGAAAATGTGAGAGACGAACATACGCTTTGCTAAATTCCAAAATGATATCGCAAACTAAAAACCCAATTATTGATGACTAATGGGCTAAATGGCCTTCATTGTATATATAAAATGAAAGTCCAATAAAAACTGGTTCTGCTCCTCGTCGCGTGCCTGTGGAGAGAAATCCGTGCAGTGGAATATATTATGTAAATGTCTTAAATATATTCCTTTTTCCTGCAATTATTCATTATTATTACAAAAATCTTGATGAAAAAAAAGTTCATTTTACATAAAGTATAACAAGAAATAACATTTATTATTTTAAAAATGAAATTATTTTCTTCTACTACTTTGATACCATATATAATTTTGTTCATCACAAACACATGAATTACATTAAAGTCTTTTAATGATAGACAAATAAATAAATTTTTCAAAAGAAAAATTATCCGAAACGAAGCCCCAGTTTCCAATTTGGACTCGATTTTCAAAGAGCAGGTTTGGTATTCTTGGCTCTAGAAGCATACCATAGAATGACAGACACTACTACTTCATCAAAATATATCCTCCTATAATTTTATCAAATTCTCATATGCGCTTTACTTGTGCTGTCACGCAGAAATAACAATTTATTTGACATAAATTATTTCAGCATGATGATTATTCAGGTACGTAGCCCGATGTGGATGATTTTTCCACAGTATCATTAACATTATTTGCAGATATACGGTGTGTGTGTGTGTGTGTGGTTCAAGCCATTCTCCTCTCAGGAGGCCCAATGAACAACTCCGTCTCCACCTCGTCCGAGGTTTCTTTGACAAATTCCA